>JBAJNP010004632.1:0-32608 GCA_036877545.1 Yasuhikotakia modesta | reverse complement strand
TATAAATACAGTAAATGCATGTGCAGCGTAAATTTATTCTTCATGTAAGGAGGTGCACAGAATATTTTCTTTATAAAACATTAACAAACCATTAAACCTAAAATCCATCTTTTATATGTAACTGAATTACAACAATTACAACCAGCTTTGAAGAAAAACATTGATGGCTAACTGGTAAGACTAACTTGTAGTGTAACCAGATTATCTTTGTATTACCTTTCACACTTGATATTCTCTGAAAACAAGAACATTATATCTGTATCTAAAGAACGTTTTGAAGATTACTTAGATACAAGCCTTGCCTAACTTGACTAACACACCTCTCACCATCATCTGAAATACTAAAATTTCATTTCAAATTTAAAACAAATACAAACTGTTTTAATTCAAAACAAATAAAGCAAAGCAAATAAGAAATAGAACAAATAAAGAAATGAAAACAAAATAGGGAAAAATTCAGGAATTATACATAAGATAACATTAAATTACTGTCTGAATGATAAATGACTGTCAGCCTTCAGTCAGAAATACAGAAACACAATTAACCTGATCATAAAACAAATGCACCAAACCTAAAGTGATGCTTTACCTCAGTATCGGTTCTTGTCTTTAAAATTTTACACAGAGATTTACAGCTTTACGGCCACCTCAGGTGGAAAAGTGTTTAACTCATACAAATCATTCCTACTACTGCTAGTAACTCACCTTTTCAACACCCTTGAGGTGATCATCTGTTTAAGCTAAACCCCACCCACACAAACAAACAAACCATATGTTTCTGCTAAAACCCTTCTACCCTAAAACCTAACATGCTGTAGTGTAATAATTCATTCACATGAAAAATAATGTGATCTTCAATTCAAAAAGATTTTAGACAACTCATTTCCATTAATACAATTGAATTACATCACCAGTCACTGTGAAGTTCTTACTTTGTGTATTAAAATTGTGTTTATTTAAAACAGCGGCTGTGTTGTCACGGTATCTGAGCGCATCCATTAGTTGAGTATTTGTTATTTTTGTGTGGAGAAACTGCATCTACAGTCATTAATGTCAGAACACAACAGAGTCCGAATCACCGGCGCTGCTGAGATATCAACAATCTCACTGAGAGAATCTTTAAAACCTCACTGTCCTTCTAACTCTCATGATGTTTCAGTTTCTATAATGTGAGTCAAACACATTTTCTTTACTTGATATCATGTCAATCACACGCCACTCCTAAAACACTAACTGTGTGTTCAGAACGGTGTTGGATTTATACATAATACAACCTGTGGACAATTCTCTTTAGTTAGTGGAAGATTGTCCATATACTTTATGTTTGCATAAACTTTCCATATGCATATTGAAGGGCCATGTGATGGATGTATTTAATGAGGAGGCAAAATTTTGTCAGTACGATGTAAATTCACGCTTCATGTCCATTTGATTTGTACTCTGAATATAAGACTCATTTGTCCGACACCCTCAGTAAACCACATCACTTATATTCACATGATCTTTTCTACATCACGCTGCCTCGGATTGGTCCATGACAAGTCTTTAATTCCAGCTGCTGTGAAGTTATTAGCAAATGTTTTGCTCCAGTGACTTTACCAACATGCAAATAAAGCTTTGCATGAGAACTTATTCATAAACAATTTGAATCTTTAAAACTTTCTCCAGCTCAGTTTTGTGAGGAGTTTTTAATGCTATAACTATACTACTTACTTAATAACTGGATTTTTCTTTAAACAAGCCAAAACAAAGAGAATTTAAAACCAGCATGACCTCTAAAACACACAAACATTTGGGTCATTTTTCTGAAATATGACCCTATGAAAATGTTAAATCTTCAGAGATTTGGTGTTTGCAGTCGATTATCTAAGAATGAACTAGAATGTGTGTATATTCAGTGTAATATACACACATTCACAATACACACATATACACAATATACACACTATGCAGTTCATAGTTTCTGTTGAGAGATGAAAAAAACATTATAATAATTATAAACATTTTAGGCAATTGATTCTAATCTTGTGATGGCTGGTGTAAAACTTTATTTGTAGTTGTCATTACACAGAACAACAACTAGACGGCAGAAATGTGGAGGTGTTGGCAGGTGAAAAAAAGAGAAACAAAAACGGAAAGAGCATGAAAACTAAAGATCACTGATATCACCCAAATATGAATAAAATCTGCATTTACAGCCACAAGAGATTAAATGACATTAATCTAACAACAGGTTGCTCTTATGTTAACTAATAACTAATGTGTGTGTACAGAAACACGTGTTCTTGAAAACGACACAGTCACACATCAGTTCCAGTTTTTACTTCCTCTCTTCTGAACAGAAAGTCTCGCTCCGACGACTGGAGCTGCTAGAATTTTTCTAAAATTTTCTATTAGAAATAAATTTTTCTTCACATTTCCTTAAAGAAACAGACAGAGAAGTTTCTTCAGACGTTTTACAGGAAAAGGCGTCATGTCGGAAACAGTAGTTTTATTTTAAACCGTATTAAACTTTGACAATGAGGCCCTTCATTTCCTCGGTTAGAATACATTTTTTAACATTTTTCTTTTTAATCTCTGTTCTTCTCTTCAGCACAGGTAAGAAACAATGATCTTACAGCTTTAATTTACAGCTTTTAAACTTCACAGATCTTTAATAATTCTGTTTTTGTCTGTCTTCAGAATGCATGACCGAGCCCTTGTATGTAAGGATGGGGGCATCTGTTCAGCTGAATATAAGCAAACCACCAGTGAATTATAGCACATTTCTTTGGTCAATGGTCAAAGGCCAAATAGAAACTACATTTAATCTAGTCCGATATGACAGGACAGGCGTAAAGCTGTACCAGAACAGAACAGTTTTTAATGATAAAACTTTTAGTCTAACACTTCAGAACATGCAGAAAAATGAGAGTGGAACCTTCAGAGCTTTAGCCAGAAAAACATCAGATGTGGTTCTTGTTCAGTACGAGGTGAAAGTTCTAGGTGAGTCTGATTTAAAGGGGATCAGTGTTATATTGTTGTGATCAGGAAGATTGTTGTGGTACAATCGTTACAGACATGTACTTCTTTAACTGTTTGAGGAGACTTAACTTACACTTGATACACTTTCTGTCAGTGTGTTTAAACAGACTGTGTTTGGGTTGTATATTGTGTTGTATGTGTGTGTTTCAGACGCAGTGTCGGTCCCTGACCTGACGGTTCTCTCTAACTGGTCGTCGAGTGACGGCTGCACTGTGAACTTTATCTGCAGCGCTGATGACCTCACACTCAACTCATCCTATCACAACCACAAATGCTCTGCAGGGAACAAGACCTCAGAATCCTCCACTCTCATCCTCATCTGCACCGAGAGCTCCATCATCTGCAACCATAGCAACCCCGTCAGCTGGAGGAATGAAACACAGGAAGTTCAGCAGCTCTGTCCAAATTTTTGTAAATTTAAATGTCTTACTAACTAATAACTATTTCACACAAACATACAATCTCTTAATGTTTCATGTTTCTTAATGTTCCTTCAGTGTTTTTCAAACAGTTCTGTGCTAATGAAGTTCTGTCATATACCAGTGAACCAACAGAGTAACAGCCTTCGCTCCAGATTATCATCGCTGGTGGTTGTTGTAATATTCCTGGTGCTTTTCCTGTACGTAATAAAAAAAGGTACGTTTGTTTAATATCTCACGTCAATATCAATTTACACTGTTTACAACAGTCTTATGTTGTTTGTGAAGGTGAAACAAACATGCTCACGCACATGAGAATCCATGTGTCTTTTCTGTGAGGAAATAGCCTTTAAATTAGAATTACTCTGAGAAACATTTACTGCAGTGAAAAGTGTGACAGCTATCCTCAGTCTCACACACAAGCTTTTTACATTCAACTATTTTTCTGTAAACCTGACAGATTTTGTCCCTCAGCTGCACTCATGACACAAATGTTTTCCCATCACCGTTTGTGATATAGAAGCACCACAGCTGATTCCAGAATGAAGACTCCGGAAAACCTCTGAAAACCCCGGAAGCAGCATCCGATACTGGAGAACAACAGACACAGAAATAAGAGTCAATACACTGAAGACATTTCATGTAACACACAAACGAAACTGAGATCTATCAACTTTACTTTGCTGTGTGTTCCTGTGTAGCTCAGTTAACTGTAAGTCGCTTTGAATAAAAGTGTCCAAATACATAAATGTAAACTTAGATTTTTCTCTAAAATTGTTAAGTAAAAATAGAAGAGACTTAAATACATTAAAGAGTATAAAACTGTAAAATTAATGCAAGCTGTGTTTTTTTTAATGACAAATGTTCAAATGTTCAATAATATTGACTTGATAAGACTGGACAAACTGGAGCTTATTTTGAGCCATTGCTGAGATCTGAAACTCTAGAGACATTTTTAAAATGTGTGGGTCTTTTTTCAGGGGAAATACCTGAGACACTTCAGCAAAAGTTTCCATTTGTTCTCTATTTAAACTCACTGCTGTCTGGGAGAAATAACTGAGATATTAAAGAGAAATTCCATAAATATCTTACTAAAGATTTTTTACTAAGTGAAACAAAGTTTGTATATTACGTAGAAATGAAATAATTACAATAATTAATCCTTAGTGTCAAGTTTCAATTTAGAAACAAATTGTGACAAGACAATTTTAGGGCAAGAGTAGTGATGTAAATATATGGAAGTGTTCCCGTGTCAGAGGAGGCGTGGCCTTGAAGCGCCATCTGAAGAAGGGGCGGGATCTCATGCTTTTAAAAGCTAGCTTGCTAACGCCAGCCTCTCAGATACTTCCTCCTCAAGCATTACCACTGTAGCGTTGTTATCATCCTCCAGCTGAAACAAGCAGATGTCTTACACCTAAAAATAGAGCTCGTCTTTTTTCTCCTTCAAGCTCCTGGATTCTCTGAAACACAGAAATCTTTACAGGCTTCTTTGATTCATTGTTTGTGTCACATGAATTCAGACTGTGAATGAATATGCTGTGTGGAGTTTGCACAATGTCATACAAATAACCTGTAACTACACTTATGGATTTTAAAATATTACAAGTTCAAAAAGAAAACAGTCTGACGATTCTGAGAGCTGCGGTTCTAAAGAAGTGATTCAATGCTTTTTTTTATCTTTGTCTCTCAGCCCACAAACTGAATCATATCCTTCCCTCTGGCTAAAAATGACCTTTACCAAGTTCTAGTAACTAGTGTTTGCATTTGCTCTGTTACTGACCCTCAGTATTGTTTAAATAACTTGAATCAAGGAACACAGTAACTGGTTTCTGTTCATTCCTTCAGGCCGGTGGTCCATGTGGGGACAGTGGAAATACAGTTCAGTACTGCAGTCAGCAGGAAACTCCTGCTTTCATCTTTTCATTTCATCTTTTTGTTTTGTACGTTTTAATGTCTGTTACAGTTTTTACTGTATAATCAAATTATTTAAAAATAAAAAATGCTTACATGTCTACCACTAGACACACACCCACACAGATTGCTTGCTATATGAATATATATTGCAGTATGGAGAGTGTAGTGCAGCGTCCGGTCGTTGGTGGGTGGGTGTCATGAGTCTTAAGTGTACAGCTTCCTCATGTTGTCTCTCAGCCAGACAACACACAAACTGCTCTTCTTCATTGCTTTGTTGCTATGGCAATCACCATCTTCATTGCTCTCTCGGTCATCAGCAGAGGTACTTTATAAATATATTCACTTATTAATTGTCTTCTGCAGTCAGTTTATCAGTAAAATTACAATCTCAACAGCAACACAGGACAGCTTTCACTCTTCACTCACTGTTTGATGAATTTCCCGTTTTATAATAATCATTTCAAAGGCAGCTGCTCTGTGTTGCGGATTGAAATACATGCGTTACAGTTTTACTGTTAAACTGTTTTGCATTTTATTTTCTGTGCCTTTTGTTTGTGACGTGTTGTTCAGGTATTTGTCTTGCAATGTTTCTTATAACTTATCTGTTGTTTTTGTGTGACCCGGCTCATGTGTCTAAATGAACAGCTTTTAAATGCTGGTTTGTAACGGCTGCAGCGTTAAGTAAAAGCAATTTATAAGAACTTGATAAACTACTGGATTTCAGAGATGAATTGTTTCTTTCGCGGGACCATAGTGAGGAGGGTGGGGTGCGTATTTTGCAATATATGAGGGTGGAGGTATGTCATGTCATGCCATAAATTTAGCCCCTTGCACAATTCAAACTTCTCTCATTTTCATACAAGCAAACATTAAAAAACTACGTTCTGAAAGTTTGTTAACCAGCATCTTCTAAGCTTTTAGCTAACAAACGTACATACAGTATATCTCCTCACTAACACGCCAATGTTTTTTGTGTCTCTTTCAGTGTTCAGTATTGAAATCCCTTCAGTGTTTGTTCAGACAGGAGGTTCTGTGCAGATGGACATACAAAAACATGAGGTCCAAGAGTTTGATCAACTGATCTGGAAATTTGGCCAAACAATAAACATAATTATATTTAATAGGAAGACTCAAGAAACTCCTGATTCATACAAAAACAGAGTTCATTTCAGTGCTAGCAATTATTCTTTAACACTGAAGAACATGCAGAAGACTGATAATGGAGTTTACACAGTGGTATCAAGTGGATCAAAAGACATAGATCTTAGGAAATACAACATTTCTGTTATTGGTGAGTCTGTTGCTGCTGATTTTCTGTTGCTGACAGTCGTAAAATGTGTCACTGAATATCATGTTTAATTCTGGTGTTCTGATGCAGGATCCAATCCTGTCACACAAACAACAGTCCATACCTGTCAAAAGCGACAATCTTTAGCAGTTTAGAGACACAGAACTTCATATACAATCAAACACAGCATGAGACAGTGAGCTGCCTGCCTCTGTGTGTGTGTTATACGTGTGTTTCAGACGCAGTGTCGGTCCCTGACCTGACGGTTCTCTCTAACTGGTCGTCGAGTGACGGCTGCACTGTGAACTTTACCTGTAGCGCTGATGACCTCACACTCAACTCATCCTATCACAACCACAGATGCTCTGCAGGGAACAAGACCTCAGAATCCTCCACTCTCATCCTCATCTGCACCGAGAGCTCCATCATCTGCAACCATAGCAACCCCGTCAGCTGGAGGAATGAAACACAGGAAGTTCAGCAGCTCTGTACATATTATAAAAGTAATACACAACCACCCTTAATAAATTCACACATGCTCTTATATTTAAGTGTCTTTTTTTGTTTAATCCTCTTAATTTAAGACTTGATGGTTAAACTTAGCAGGCTACTCTTAGTATGCTGGGGTTAAAGTGTTACATTTTACCCCTCCCACAGAAAACCACAGACAAAACAAAGGTTTTTACGCAGTAGTGGGGTACTGCCTCTGCAGTTTTGCTGCCATATTGTTAGCGGGGCTCGTATTGTTCTGTATCCGCAACAAGAAAAAAGGTATAAAATGTGTCATTACAAAAAAATGAAGAAGTTACAAAGAAAGAAGTTTCAATAAATGTTTAAATAAATCAGAAACTCAAAATTGTAATATCTTATCACTCTCGTTTCACACTTAGATCCTCAAGAGAACAATCCGACCATTTATGCAGAAGTTGACGTAAGTTTTAAATAAATCATTCTATCACTTGGTGCTCCTCAGTTATAATGTAAAATGTGCAGGAAATACAGATTTTTACAAGTTAATGATGGAAGTGTTAATAACCGTGTGTTCAGAACCGTGTGTTCAGTCTGAGGGTCTGATTGTAACAGAAAGAGTTGATGTTTATTTTCCTGCTGATCTGTGTCTTCAGAAAATTTATGAGATACCAGAGGAGGTGCAGGACAGACGCAATCATCCTCAAACGGTGTATGAAACTGCTAAAAACTACGAGCAGCCTGCCGGTACCATTGCAACCAGCCAGTCGACAACCAATTCTGAGACTGTAAAGAAGCAGGTAATCTGAATTTATATTATATAAATATATTATTTATGTACCGATGAAAATTACTTTACATTATTAATGCAGAGCAAACAGGAAATCAGGAAATCACTAATTATTCATTTGGGTTTTTTGTTTGTTTTTCCCTTTCTGTGTTGATATGAACCAATAATCATGACATTTCTTTATAAATCAATTTTATAATAATACTCTGTAATAAAACTATTTGTGTTTATATTACAAGGTTCAGCCCAGGACACGTGATGCGACTGAAGATAATCGAGGCAACACAACTTACTGTCTCGTTGGACAACACCAAAATCCTGCGTCTGAAACTGACAAAACCATTTATGCCATGATCAACAGAAACCAGTGTGAGAGCTGTGAATCATAATATTTGCTTTCCTTAAATGTTTGTATTAAATGTAAATAGGAGATCTATTCACAAATGCTGGTGCGTTTGCATCTCTTTAGCACAAATGCAACACATTAAATAAAACAACCGTGAGCACACACACTTTCAGTTTTCTTTCTCATGCATCGTTCCCTCAGTGTTTTATTATAAACACACAGTGTGTTCACTAGAGTGAGACGTTTAAAGTGGGAAGTTCAAATCTTGTCTCAGACTGTTACAGAAAGTCTAGTTCTTGTTTTAAACTGATGGTTCCACTTAGTCACATCCACATATGATCAAACGTCACTGTTTCCAAAAACTATTTCTTCCTTTTAAAACCTGCATTGCTGCTGCTGGGCTCTGTGGGCAGGGCAGAGGGATTGGCTCAGGCCTGCTGTATGGAGACTGATTTATACGTTGCGTGCGTTTAGTGTCAGACTGCAACACTCTCAGATGATGCAGAATTTAGACGCTGCGTTCAGAGCTGTGCAAGGAAGGATGTGGTTTGCAGATGACCCAGCTAACAAATATCGTTGACTTACGTTACGATCTTCTTACGTTAAGTTCATACATTCAAACATTAGTATGTTTTATTGTATGATGTTATTTTGATGTTATTTTTTTGTGTATGATGACAACTGAAAACATCTTTAGTTCAGCATATGTTTTATATGTTTATTAGGTTACTGATGTTGGATGTTGATGTACTGATGATGGTTTGTGTTTAACACTTATCCTACACTTCTCTTGAAAAACCACAATCTCTTTCCTTTGAACAGTAACTTTTTATAAATCACATGATTTTTTGTTTGAAATCTAGTTCATAATAAATTCTTATTCAGGGCAGAAATTGATTTAAATCTGTTTCTGTAGATTTATGTTGTAAATTTGACATTAATGCACTTCCTTGAAGGTGTTTGTACTGTAATTTGTAACTGTTATTTTATACAGTTTTTTATAAATAAAAAACACAAACGTAAATAAAACAAGTTACTGTTGTTCCACTGAAACGTCTCGTGCTTTCACTTAAATGTCACTGAACTGAATGTGTTTGTGGGACTTCATCTTGAGTTCCTGCAGAAGACGTGTCTCACTGATGTTCTGCGTGTGACATTAGCGCTTGTTTCTCACCCATCACTGCACGTCACCCTTCAAAATGATGGAACAACAATCAGTGACACAAACTGACGATTCTTACATGAATAAATGAGCCCAGAACAGACCCTGTAATAATGATCCTGCAGTCTGAGTTCTTCTGAGAGTTCTGCAGAAGTCTTACATAGTCCCCCAACACTACAGCATCATCTTCTGTACACTCACACCTGAAACATGACCACACTTGCATACAGACGCTGCCGTGCCACAGCGAGGAATCAAACATTGCAGAAAAGGCTAAAGTAACTTCTGTTACAACCAAACAACGCAGTGAGTTTCCAAAATCATCATCTCACCTGACCTCCTGAAGACCGGAGCAGGCGTCAGTTAAGCACCGGATTCTTCTAACCCAGTTCTCTGTTAGACTGCCGATGTTGAGTTTGACCCTCCGCAGATCAGGTACAGACAGCAAGATGTTCATCAAATCACTCACACACTCCTCATGCTCTGAGCAGCTGCACAACAGCAAATTACACAAAAACAACAACAAACAACATACAACACTGCTTATTTTACTAATAATATCTAATATATTCTGTTTAGTAGAATGAAGAATATTAATCATAATGTTAAAGAGCAAGAACAGAAAAATATGTTACGGTGTGTTATTTTTTAACAGATACTGAGAGTCAGAAACGCAACACTTACTCTTCCTCCAAACCTTTCAGTAAGTCCAGGGTTTGCATAAGTTTCTGTCCATCCAGTTCTGGAATCGCTGAACTTGATGCCGTGATTGAAATGAATGATGGTACGGTTCTGATTCTGCTGTTATGCGCCACGCAAATGTCAACCGTCACCCTTTAAAAGAGGAAAAGTTACAGTTTAAATAGTTTATTGGAAATTGTGTGATTTCTCCACAAATCCCACAACTGAAAGATGAGAGTCAGACATACGTGACGTCTGTGAGGTTTCTGGTGAGGCTGAGAGAGGAACACACATTGAGGTCACTCTCTCTCCTGTCGTACTCCACCTGCAGACTGAACATAATTCAGACATTAATTAAACACACATAAAAACATCTTCAGCTGATCTGTGAACACAAACATTCAAATGCTTTTTAAACTGACAATATGTCAGCAACCATCTGGTAACTGCTAAAATAACCTCTTTATTCATGCATCTCAATGACTGGGAGAGTTCTCTCACCAGATCGTGTGGAGACTGGAGCAGGTGTAACACAAGGAGAGGATTTTTGGAGCCCAGTTCTCCGTCAGACTGTCTGTCGTCATGTGAATCTGGATCAAACCAGCCAATGAATGCAGGGACCGCAGAAGTTCATCCACACGCTCGTCAAACCGTGAGCTTCTGAAAACTCAGTCACATTCATTTAATATCCTGTAAAATCAGATTAAACAGAATGATAGGATGTTTCTTACCCTACAGAAACTCCCTTGCATTGGTTATATGCCCACATGAAGCTTCTCCAGTCAGGACTGGTGTGTTCTGAACCTTCAGTCAGTGTCAGTGTTAAGTAGGAGAGAGGCAACTGTGTGTCCAGACTGGAGCCAGTGCTTTTCAGATCTATCCTGAAATGAATAAGTATCTTATTTACATGGATGCTTTTGTCAGACTTCTCTAAAAGCAGCCTGCAGTGCATTCAAGATACAACTTATGTGTGTTCTCTGGGACTCAAACCCATGACCTTTGTGTTGCTTACACAATGCTCTACCAGTTGAGCTACAGGAACTCATTACTGCATACAAATCAGATGTATAGAATGTGTTTGTCACACAGATGGTTATTAAAGAGATGTTTACATGTTGAAGTGAGTTATTAAAGCTCAACTCTGACAGATGTTATAATTAGCAACACAACAGATTATATGGAAAGAATAAAACTTTTGCTAAGCAATGCAAAATTTGACCATTTGTGGAGCAGAATGCTACTAGTTTAAACAAACCAAACAACAAAACGAAATGTTTCCAACCTCCATTTCTTTGACGTACTGCTGCTTTCACTGGTTCTCCTGTGAACCCTGAGCTCTGAGCAGAGGATTTCTGCCATGGCCTCAGAGGAACAGAGATGTTTCGTGCTGTCCAGTTCATCACAGTCTCTTCAAAGACATACAGTCTGTGTAAGATTTACCAGCAAATGAAACCGATAACAGCCTGACGTTTACAGGCAGAAATACTGATGTTATCAGGTACATTATTTTGTCTCACCTGGTTTCATCACTGCAGTCACTGAGAGATGAAGACAAGCTCTCTCTCTCACTGTCCAGCTGTCCTGCAGCCTGAAACCTGCAAATAATGTCACATTTCATTGCATCTTTTCTCTGTGAAATGAAAGTGGATAGAGACTCAGATTTTAGTGAACTGTCCCTTTAAGAGCGCCTGAAATAAAACTGCCCTCATACCCCAAATCATTCAGTCTGTCAGAATCACTGTCCTCTTCAGTCTCGCTCCTGAAACTGCAAAACATCACAGACATGTAACTTACAGCTCTGAGTTCAACATCACAGTTCAGTCTTCCACAGAAGATGCAGATGTGTGTGTTAATCATTATTTGTTATTAGCTTATTTATGAAAATCAAATGATCATTTATTTCTCACCTGAAGATTTTATTTCCAAATATACCCCTGAACTCTGTTCCTGATGTATCCGGCTTCCTAACGGGCAAGAAACTACACAAACACAACATTGCAGGATTATGTTTGATTTTGTGTGCATCTAATTCTGAGAACTTTTTGAGTTATGTCTTGATGTGACCTAGATCAAGGGTCTCCAATCCATGTTCCTGTTCCTGGAACTTACTGGAGACCTCCTAGATCTTACTAGATCTTACGTCAATGTCCTCAGACTGGAATTTGTCTGAAGGAGGTCCAGGACTTTAGAAGCTCCATCAACAGTCGTGAATCTCAACACGAGCTCCAGATTCTTCAGACCAGATGCAGAGTGGAGGACAGAGAGAAGATCACACAAGCTCTTGTCATACTCTAGACAACTGCAGCAAAGAAGAACTAAAAGTCATCTTCTCTTCTCTCACACACATATAAATGCCTTTCTAGTGTCAAAATATTTGCTTACTATTCTGTGAAGACTTTCAGCTGGTTGTAGAGGTGAAAGAATCTTTTCCAATCCGTGTTTCTCTTCTCAGACTCCTCTGTTAACATGAGGGTGATGCAGGGAGTAACTTTGTGAACTGGAGGTTCAAAGAGCCTGATGTCAAAGTTGTCAATATAATTCAGATGGTTACAGCCAACAGACAGCCTGCAAAAGAAAAGAGTGCAGCTAACACAACTCAACACTCTACATAAAAAAGCAAGTCTCTCAAATATTAAATAATTATTTACATAAAAAAGTAAAACTTTAATTTAATACCAAAAGGGCATGAACAGACAACAGTGATTTTTCAAGAGATTTTCAGTAGTTTCTCAAAACTTCCTGAAACAGTAAATCATTCCTACAGCGAGAACCAGCCTCAGATTAATTAACAGTTCATGTCTTACTTAACTCCATCTGCTCTCATCACTCCAAGACTCTCCACATCATTTAACTGGGACATACTGGTATTCAACCTGACAAAGAAATATGTTTTCTTTATTTTCATAAAGATTTACGACCAGTACAACTTTAAGACAGAAGATGGCACCATGATGGATTCAGATGGTAATACCATGGTATATTATTGATACCTCAAAACAAGTCTACAGTATTATAGAAACATGGTATTACTGTAGCATCATGTGACTCTTTGATAGCGTTTGTAGGAGATAAACAGATGATCTTACTGGAGATACCGTAAACTGGAGCAGGAGAAGAAGAGAGAGAGCAAACCAGAGGCCCACGTCTCATTCAAACTCTCCAGCCACAGTCTCACTTCCTGAAGCGCCGGTACAGCGTGAAGAAACACCAACAGAGAATTCAAACACTCATGCAGCTCTGATGATCTGATGAAGATTACAACACAGTTTATATAACACATCTCCATAATACATTCATTGTTGTAGCTAGAATCTACTAATATAGAGGCTAATATTAAAACTGAAATTTATCATGATAACATGTAAACTCATCTAGTCTCCATAGCGCATCCATACACACAAACTCACTCTTCTGTCAACCGGATAATCTGGTAAATCTTTCTGAAAAGTTCTTCCCAAATGATTGTAGATCCTTCCAGAGGAGGAAATCTTAGGACGAGCTTCACAAGAGCAGGTTTGTCCTGAGGATTTAAACGGTCTGGATCTCCACCGCTCCAGCATCTACAGAAATATCCATATTCACATTTATAAAACGGAGAGTTCGGTCAGAACCCTCAGTGCTTCTGAACTCACTATAAACCACATCAGTGTGACGTCTCACCCGACATCATAGGCCCATCGGTCCATTGTGAGAGTCAAACATGGGTTCTGTCGCTCACTGTCGTGCATCTTGAACCTGAGAGAAGTTCACAACTGTTTTACAGCATTAATGATCACAAACACAAGCGTCAAATTTAAGCAAACGTGACTTACCGTTCAAATGGCTTTCTAGACACTGAAAATGTTGAACAGATTTTTTTTACATCACTGATGATTAGAAAGCTGACATGAAACCTGCACAAAGACAAAGTCTGGATTTCAGACAAATATGTGTTTATACTTACATAACTATTAAATATGGCTGACAGCCCACGAGATTAAAATAAATCATCTGTAAATTCAGGGCACATTATAAGTCAGCGAAAAACAAAATCAACATGCGTTACATGCAAACAATGTTTTCCCTACGTTATATGAGAAACCTTTGGATTGGCTTGAAGGTACGACATGATACTGGAGGTCCAATTCTCTGTCAGGTTCTCGACACGTATGTCCACCTCAATCAAATCAGGAACAGAATTCAGGAATGACAGAAGTAAATCCACATTCTCGCCAAACTCTGCATCTCTCCTGGAAACAAATTTAAATATTATCCATGGAAATAAATTTTGAGGAAATAAAAGTGTTTTTTAAACAAAAGCAAGAGTACTTACACATCTGAGAAGTGTCTGAGGTTATGACAGACTTTGAGAAAATCCTTCCAATCAACTGTGGCTATTGCAGAGAAAGTAGAAACAGCAAAAGATATTTTGGAAAAAGCTGGATAATTAGGAACACCATGTTTTTCCAAGATTGCACCCTGATCTTCTTCTGGGTGCCCAACAGTCAGCCTGAAATTTCAAAAAGAATTTAATTTCTAGGATGGTGTAGAGAGGACAGGAAGTGTTGGGATGTAAACAAGATCAAGATATTTCACACGAGCAACACAGTAACATGCACAACAACTTTCTCAACGGATCTCTGAGGGCATTTAGTCTGACAGATTCAGGTGTTTCGAATGGAAATAAAGCAGCTAACTGCAAACGCTGTGATATGTAAAGAAGTGTTTGAGAAACATGCATGTCTGCTGAGCTCAGAAACATTACCAGAAGGAATTATTTTTGCTTTCCATTGTGAACTCTGAACAGAGACTCTCCTCAATGTTGCCTGCATGGCTGGCAATGCAAATTCTGTGAAGAGCAAACGAGAGGAAACCTGGAACTTAGTTTGGCTCTTCATGGACTGTGTCTGTGTGAGAATGTGTGTTTTCAGAAGGTCTGTGTTGAGTTGTTTAGATGATGGTTTACCTAAATGTTTTCCCCACCAGCTCTTTCATGAGGAAGTTCATAGTTATATCTGCGTTAGTGTAGCTGATGGTCCTCAATGAAAGTCTAATGTCCTCCACAGACTGTTGATCACTGAGGGCTTTCAAGATCCTTCTGAGACTTTCATCTGATAGATCTCCATCCTCCATCCTGTAACACAAATATGCTTCACAACTTCTACACTTTGATGGTGATAAGTTATCAGTGTTGGGGAACTAACTAAACTACATTTTCAGCAGGTTAACAGTAGCTCAGATCCTTTTTTTAGTTGTTTTTACAAACATTTTCCAGCAAATAACGTGATCAAAGGTGACACTGTGTTTTGCGCACTGATAAACCAGCCCTGGTTTGAAGAGTTTCTCTTATTCTTCTTACTAGATCACAAAGTAAAATACTTCACCGCCATATGATGTTATTTTACATATTTTGTGGCTTTATCTCGATGAGAAGCTTTAATTATATTTCAATGCTTTTGTCTTCTTGTATTTACCTCATAATCAGTGAACCAGAAACACATTTATGAACTTTAAACGTGACAGAAATTGTTGCTTATGTGGGAATTTAAATCAATGAAGTGCGATACAGAGGGACTATATTTTGAAAAGGCATTCATTCATAATTTAAAATGCAAATGTCTAATAAATAAAACAGCTGAAATAAGCCACAGAGGTGAGAACATTACATCATATCGATGGTTTTCTTCCTCCCCAGGGCTAATATCAGGAGATCAACATCAGTGTCGGACACGGAGGTAAACTCCAACCTACAGGACACAGCAGATCTCACTGTAAACACACTGTACAGCAGCTTAAAAACACAAGCGGTGAGAGCATGAGAGCACTTACCACAGCATGTTACACCTGCTGAGAGCAGAATGAAGCGCTTTTAAATGTGTCCCACTGCACCTGAGTTCCATCCGGCTGATGTGTTTACTGTACTGAAGGCAGTATGTGAAAACCTGACAGTCGATGCCCTTCAGGGTCCAGTGGATGTGAATACCTGACCTTTCCCAGGACCTCATAACATTCTTCAGGATGTCCCTGTCGTGGATCTCATACAGACAGTGAAGAACAAATTCGCTCATGTAAAACATATCCATGGTATTTTTCACTATAACCTTGCTGATCCATTTCTCCAGCTGCCCACGGATGAGGGACGACGTGGACCTCTGCTGTTCACCCGGGAACAGACGGCTCACCTTTTTATTGGAGAGACCAAACAGGAAGCGGATTATGGGTAAGAGATGGTCACTGCGTCTCCCATTGCCTGCTGCTTCCAGAAGGTCCTTGACCTTTTTTTTTGCTTCTGCCTTGTCTGATAACATGTAGGAGAGAGCGCTGAAGAACTCCTGAAAGCTGAGGTGCATGAAACCGACCATCTCCTTCAGAACCGTTCTCTTCTGTTGGCGTAACATGCACAAAAAGGGAACGTTTGGAACATCTGAGATGGCTTTTGGAAGACTGCCTTTGTGAAACAGGATTTGACGCTTTGGCATTCCGCTCACTGCAAGCTGGCCCAGACTTTTGAGAAGATCAAACTCTTCTTTCTGACCTAAATTGCTATGATGTTTCAAGATTGTGAAGACAAAGTCCACAAAAATAGAGGTTGTTGTGGTGAGCTCGCTGGTTACAACACCATCTCTTCCCTTGTTCTTGAAGATAGTGCAGATGATCCAGCAGAAGACGGGGATGAAGCAAACGGTGTAGAGCATCTCATGCGCTTTCACCTGCTCATACACTTGTTTTGAGAATTCTTCATCTTCAAAGAACTTCTGGAAGTACTCAATCACACCTTTCTCAGAGAATCCCAAGATCTCCATGAATCGCTGTGGCTTTTTAAGAACACCTTCTAGCTTGACAACAGCAGATGACCTTGTAGTGACTAGTAGATAGGAATCTCTCATCATTCGTCCTTTTAAAAGAGAGTAAAGAACAGATGATGGATGAGCTTTGATGTCTGGTTTTGGCGGTAAAGATGCTTTGGGTCCAGAGTCAATGAGTTCATCGAAACCATCCACAATGAACAAGGTTCTTTGTGGCGCGACCTTCAAGATCTGAGCAATCTCGTTTGGTGTTAAACTGCAGTTCAAGACGTCCACCAGACTCACCTCACCTGAAAAACCACCGAGCTCCTGACATCTCAGATAAAACACAGCATCAAAGAGTCCAGCGTAGAGATCTCCAGAGGCCCAGCTGTGAAAGATCTTCTGTGCAGTGATGGATTTCCCACTTCCAGAGTCTCCCTGGAGAATTACAGCTCTTGGAACGTTTTTTACAGCTCCATTCTCTGGACTGAAAAGCAGATCAAGGCTGATGTTTTGACTCCACTGGTTGGTTCTGAAGTTGAAGAACTGTTCTCCTTTGGAACGCATCTCCTTCTCTTTCTCGTCCTTTTCTCTGTGTTGGTGAACGATCATCGGCTCAACGTATCGATCACCGAGCAGCACCTGTTCTCCAGCGCGGCAGGTGTACTCTGTTAGGTAAGCAATCTCAGACAGCACCGATGACTTGTGTTCAGCCATCAATGACACTGGATCTGAAAAACACACAGATGCTTATCAGTTCATATCTTGCTAACTTAATATATTAAAGCTATAGTTTTATTTTCCATATAGAACATTAATTTTATAATGCATTTAATAGCTACACCTTAAAATGCTTTAGAAAGTACATGGAAAAGTCTAGCAAAAACACCTCTACTTTTGAACTGTATTGTTATTTACAGAGTGTGTAATTCAAGTATGAACAGAAACAAAAGTTATTTTACTCCTGTAGTACAAATACAAACAAACATACCTGCGGTTTCAGCTGCAGCATCTGCAGAAGGAGCATCAACATCTTAGATTCATTTGAACACTGTTGTGTGTAAATCAGGAGGTTTAACAGCTTGATTCAGTTTGACGAACAGAATGAGAAACACACACCTGGAAAGCAGTTTGTTATGTTAATGTCTCCTGAGACGTTCAGGTGTGAAAACACAGGAGCGCAAACGTTGCTTCTGTTCTGCGCGGAGATGCTGATGTTTGAAGCATCAGCACAGCGGCTCTCCATGGCTTCTGCTTAAACTCCTGAAGGGACGAGACAAAATAGTCAATAAAAACGTCCCTTTAGTTACGTGGATCTGTGTGTGTGTGTGTGTGTGTGTGTGTGTGTTAGATTACTGATAATAAAGTATAAAGCGAAAGTGAAACGGGAGCGCGCAGCGGCCTCTGCTGGACGCGCGCCGCCATCGCCCGCCACGCAACTTTCACTCCCAGCTAAACAAAGTTTATTTAGTTCACGTTAAACTTTAACCACGGTAATAATTTACGTACAGACCCGACGAACGAACTGAATAAAACCCAGCAGAAGTCAATGAAGTGTCACGATAAAAGTTTACAATAATTATAAATGAAAAAGACTTAAACATATTGAGAATTATTGTGACATGATCACCAACACATTAAAAGTTACTTACCTGTAAAAGTTACTAACTTGTAAGAGTTTCTGAAGAGAAGGTCTGAGTTTCTGAAGAGATGGTCTGAGTTTCTGATCATCCTGAGACCCAGTTTCACTTTCTGTTCATTCTCCGGCACACAAACCCTTGTGTTGTTTTACCATTAACTTCTGTTAACAAACCAGAAGTTGGACGTAATTCACACAAACCCACCGAACAGGTACAGACATAAATAACACAAAACCCAGCAGACAAAAGACTTTTAATATGCTTCTTTATTCACCATTTCTTTTATCACAAAGAAAGTCTTTGAAATGCAGACTAGAGTGTGTTTGGTATAGAAACTGTACACAAAAGCAAGGCACTATACTGTACATTTAAATGAATGTCTTTCTCACTCTTCCATGTTCATGCCGTCTAAGGACAAACAAACACGAGGCTCCCCAAAGCTCCACAAAAACCAGCAGCATCCACACAAAAACCCAGTTAAACACAGACACAACCCGTAAACTCATGAATCAAAGTTTCTAAGACATACGACAACATCAAGATCACACAGGATTTTCTGTTGTTTCATGGTTTTCTACAAAGTTTTTTTTATACAATTTTAAATTATTCAGACTTATCAAACAATCACACATTACAACAATTACAACTCGTAGCAGGTTTGACCAGAGCGTGTCCGGATACTGCTGACTGGATCTGAACAAATCTTCATAGGAAAATGAGCAAAATGTTTGATTTCCTTCTTGTATTTCAAAAGATAAACCGAAACGGAGAATAAAACAGCTGTTGATGTCATACTGCACACAAATTGCACGTTCGATATCTTGACCGTCAGCTTGTAGCACAAGAACATGAGGAGCCGGACACACACACGCATCACCTCCACAGACGCTATAAATACATCAAAAGCGGACGCCACAGCGGGTGCATCTGTAGATCCTAAAGTGACCTTTGACCTGACCGTAGACCCTGTTCTTAACACGGTCACCTGACCTCGAGGTCGAACCATCGGGGTGACCGCAGAACCGGAGGTCAGGGAGGAAATAAACAGTGAGCATTGTCATGGTTTCTAAAAGAGTCCTTTGGCTTTTTTCAGGTTCACTTGTTTCCATCCAGGCAGAGCATCAAACTCTTCTCTCTTCATCTCCAGCACACTCTGAGAAAACAGATGAAACACATCAGAGCCAGATACATTTATTCAGGTATTCATACATCTGCACAGACTCTGTTACAGGAAAGAGAGGAAGACGAGGTTTACAGAAACCAATCCAGGCGGGACGTGTTTGCAGAGTCAAGTAAAATATTTGATATTAATAAACAACTATGAAAAGTGGGACCAATAAGGTCAAAGTCTCTGCCTGTGTTTACAATTGATTATAACATAAAGATTAGCGTTTATAAAACTTTCCATAACATATTTAACATAGTCCCTGTACGTTAAGCTGTGACTGTTTGTAACCAAAAAGCACAAACACTGCGACGCTTTAAAAGCAGCGATCTGACATGTCAGTTTCTGTTTCAACCAATGACACGAATTTGAAATTTGAATGTTCAAATTATTTGCATCATCAATGCAGGCCGCAGCCAGATTGTTAGAAACGGAACGTGTCCGGAGGCATTACTGTTGCTTGCATTAACACGTCACGGCTGGTTTGGACACGTTGCGAAAGATCAAGTATTGCTGGAAAAGAAAAAAATTGCTTCCTCAATTTGCGTGATGATTGGCTGATGTGTGTGTGTTTTGTGTGTGTTGTGCATGCAGGTGTGGATTTGATGTGGATTTTTAGAAAGCTCTCCAGGTTTGCCCTGAAGAAACAGCAGACAGGTGAAGTTTCCAGAGTGAGCAGGACACAGGGAGAGAGTGAGAGAGGTTACAATAGAAACAATCTAACCCTGTGACATCATACAAACACTTACCTACCCAGAACTCCCTACAAACCAGCCTAGAGTCAGAAACGCAAAACATCACATTCTCAGTATCTGGTTGTTTCATGTGAAAGGTTTGTTCTAAACAGACAATTTCACCCATGATCATATACATGTGTTTTACTTATGAAAGGAGACGTGTGTGAACTCACCTCAAAGTCTTCATCCGTCAGGTACATCTCGAGTCGCAGGGGGTCGACGCCGTGGGGCAGCGGCCGAGTTTGTAGCGTTTCCAGCGGATAGATGCTCTGACAGAGTCTCGCTAAAACATCTTCCACCAGAATAATCTGATTACAAACTTCAGCTTCCTGCACAAAACACAACAAATGTTGTTCACGAATATAACCTCGTTCTTAAACTGGTTACATAATGTTTAAGTAACGTTTAAACCCTAACCCTAACCCTAACGTTTAAGTAACTTTACATCTGACTGATTTATAACATTTATAACATTTGGCTTTAAAAATGTTTCTCTGTTGGATCAGCAATGATAATGTTTAATAAACTTTGATGCCAAATTCATTGCTCTGATGTTTTTATTTAAAGGATATTACTGAAAGCGTATTAAAGCTATAAATGAATCAAACATACACTTGGTGTTGCAGCACCAGTGTTTGAGACTGATTCGGATCAGTGCACATTAATGAGTGTGTATACGAGTGAGACACCGAACCCTCTCTGTGATCTCAGCGATATCTTCTCTGTGCTCCCAGCTTGGGAACATGTTGGTGAATGTCAGAGGCTCCAGTCCAGCGTGGATCAGGTAGGACTTTTGAGGCTTCTTCTCGTTCTTCTCTGCAGGACCAAGAGAAACATCACTGCTGTCAGTCATCATCACTGCTGTCAGTCATTAAAAACCAGCTGCTTAATGTAGCATTAGTGCAAGATTTGTTTAAAGTATTACTGATAAATGCTGTCATTGGCTAATAAAGCTGTCAATCACCTCTGCAGTACTGCAGCACGGTTTCCATGGCGCATTTCCTGTCCGAGTCCCAGCGCATGCGGGCAGAACCGGTGCTCTCTGTGTCTTGTGGCCACCAGCCTTGCCACAGGTAAACTTCATGATAGTTATCCACCAGGAAGAGAGCTTGAGAGAGCGAGAGTGAGAGGTCAGGAACCCTCAGCATGAGTTTCTCTCACACTTCAGGCGTGTCGTCTTGTTTACCTGGCTGTGGAGCAGAATACAGGTCCTCCTGCAGAAACGGCAGCGAGGAAACCAGCTCTGGGTCTCTGGACGGGTTGAAGAACTCCTGCGCTACAAACTCACCCGAGGAGCTGCTGAGCATGAAGAGACGGGGTGTGAAATTAAACTTGCCTGGATCTGCAAAAGAAAAAACAAACATCTGCTGAGGAAATGAGATGAAACCAGTCAAGATTCTCAGGAAACAAGCCTTAGAAACCACAGTCTGTAAATGTCTGTAATGTCTGTACCCTGCAGCATGCAGTCGTAGGCCTTGCGGTCTTTTCTTCCCAACGCTTCCCAGAATTCCATTGGCTCTCCCCCTTCCTCACACTCATGAATGGTCACGTTGCAGCTGCTGTGAAGTCCCGCCTCCAGCGGTCGCCTTGGAAACGTACCTCATGATTATCTCTCAGTAATAAAACTCTCAGTTTGTAGGAAGTTGTGACTGCTAGTTACTCTTTATTAGGGGACTAGTTAAAGTCTCAAAATGTGCATAAATGTACTGCATGTGTGAACTAATGAATAATATTGAAATTAAATGTATATATCATGTAATTATTATGAACGTTATAGTTTACAATCTGTGTGTAAGACTCACTGTTCTTTAATCCTGTCTGCAGCGGTGAGAGCAACCTGTCGTGTGTGGGTTTGAGTCTTACAGCCGTGCCACAGGTACATCAGAGCTTTATTAATGTTGAGGAGCACCATTGAGGTACGAGATCGCAGACTGCTGCAGTGACATGCCACCTCCAGCAGATGGCCCTCAACAGACACCTCACCACGGACACAGTACAGCCGCCACTCACCTGGAACAGAGACACACACTCAAAATGAGCTCAACACACTCTAAACAGGCACTGCACAACACTATCAAACAAAGATGATGCAAGACAGAAGTAAACGTTGGTCCAAAACAAAGATGTATGAAAGACAAGAAGCGCTGCAGATCAGAGACTCACTCTGAATGCTGTCGTCCTCCTCTCCTCTCTTCCCACAATGCACTATCATCCCTCCATTAAAGCACTGCAGGAAACAGGGCGGCTCCTTCCCCTGCTGGACCTGCATCTGAACACAGACAGACGGATTGAGCAGAACCAGCACAAACCGCAGCCGTTCAGTCCAGATCTTCTCCTACCTGGGCTCCTCTCTCCTCGTCCAGCTCCACCGTCATGAGGGCTGAAGTCCCCTTCTCACTGACTGTACAGCTCCTGCCCTGCCAGAAGAAATAGCAGCACTTCTCTCTGCCGGGACCGGCACTGCGTCCCTGATCCAGCCTCTGCCTGCTGCCCACTGCGCACACACACAGATGCACAGACACACACACACAGACGCACACACACATGAATATTTGTGCCATTTTAAATAAAAAAAAAACACTAATTAAAAACTACACTAATCAAACTCACCTGCTGCGCTCACCATGTACTTCCACTTCACCACATAAGCGTCTCCCTCGTGAAATTGGCCGATGCTCTGCTTGGGCAGACGGCTGTAATCAAACTCCAGGATGTGCCAGAGGTCCACAGATACTGTACTGATCTCCAGAGAACGCAGACGGTCCTCAGAACCGTTCTCCACAGGACCGTGACCTCGACCCACATCCTGACCGTCCAGAATTGTGCTGATGGGCGACTGCAGAACCGGCAGCATCAGAGAGGCGCTGTAGGGCCGACACTCAGAGCGAGAGTCTGCCACCGGAGACTCCTGACAGAACACGAGAGAGAAAGAAAGAATTCAGAATTGCACTACAAACGTAAACAAAATAAAAGAAGTGAAAGTGAAATGATGTGATTGTGATGGTCACAGCCGTTCATCACACCTTCTGCGGAAAGGGTTTCTCCATCACTGCTTTAGGTGACAGTCTGGCAGAATCTCTCCAGTCTAGAAACTTCTCTTTAAAAAGACTTGTTTCATTATGTTCAGTCAGTCTACCAAATATAGCCCAGTCAGGACGGCCCTGGCCTTTCCTACAACACACACAAATATACTTATAAAGTTACTCACCACACCACAGTTTAATTCAAGGATCTATTATAATTCAAGAGGACACGCGTCCTACCTGGGTATGAGAGTGTTGTGTCCCCCGGGGTCTAATGGGTTGATGTCACAGTTGGTGTAGTCAAAGGTTCCGTTCCACAGATGTTTGGCCAGCTGAAACGCCACCTTCCTCTGGGCCAGCGTCACCTCTTTCCCATGCCATATATAAACCTCACTGCCAAAGTCAAACACCAGCACCTACAGAGAAGAAACAAATACAGCCACGACCTTCAGTCCAACTCTGCAACTCTACAAGTGAACATCTACAATCTCAGATGCTTTCTGACCTCCTTAGAGCCCAGCAGGGAACTGCGAGGCACCCTTCCCCAAAAATCATCATCAGGAAGAAGTTTGTCATGCACCAGACGAAAGATGCAGTTCGTCTCCACAATTGCACTTTCAAACATCTCGTCTTCTTCAGGAGATCCGGCAGCTACCATCACACATTGAGATAAAACATTCATTTCAAAAGCTAACAAAACAAATAGCACATCCAACCAATGTTTGTTTGTTGTGTCCCAATGTCTGTATGTGGTTCAGGAACACACAATGGTAGCTGGCTGGGCCTCCCAGAATCTTCCAGAACTCAGCAGCTGCGGGACTTTGGTTGTTACCGCCTTCTTCGATGGTCTCCACCTGTGTTGCTCGGCAACCAAGATCGTGGTTCAGCTGTATAAACATGGCCAGTTCTGACGCCTGGAGGTTAATCAAGAAACAGAAATATAGAAACTCAATGAGTAGTTCAGGGAGATTTCTGTCCTTGTGTTGAATAACAAACCGCACCTTTGCTCTTTCTATGACGTTTGCAAATTCTCCAATCCAAACGAAACAGTGTTCAGGAGTAACCAGTAGAAAACAGTCACCGCTGTTGAGAGAGGAAACTCGGGGCTCAACTAGTCTGGTCTGCACGTGTCGGCGGCCTGAAAAACATGCAAAAACGCTCAAAAACTGTAAAGGTTGCAATGCAGAACTTTATCACCATCACTGTTTAAAACATAAAACTGTAGTAACTGTTTTCATTTTCAACCAAAAATCAACAAATGCAGCTTTAACATACAGCTTGTATTGGCTGGAAGGGACACAGACTGACCTTTGACCTGCATGAGCATGAGTTTTTTGTAGGGAGCTGTGCTGTTATTGGTCATCTGCTCTGAGATGCTGACACTGCGCAGACTCACGCTGCTGTAGTCCTCTTTACTGGCCAAACCAGCCAAAGCTGCGTCTGACAAACCAGAGCTCTTACTCACTGAAACACAACAGAACCGCATTACTCACGTACAGAACCACCAACACCGCAGTCTGGCTCATACACTCACTCTTCTCCTGTCTAATTCTTTTGCTCTCCAGCTGTCCGACGTTCAGTCTCTCCTCAGTGTATTCCTGACGAATGTCGTCTCGGGCCGCCAGAATCTTTAACGGGTTCCGTGAGGCCTGAACGTTACGAGAGGGACGGACGGACCGTTTGTGCTGCACCATCACTGAGGTCAACCTGGGATCCAATGAGAGGTCACACAGGAAACATATGGAGCAGTTGCAGCTTTTGATGCAAGTGTCAGTAAGTGTCACCCACAATGTCTTTAAAGTGCTTGTTATTGTAACCATAAGATTTGGTAAGAGTTTTTTAATCATTATAGAGTTATTCGCATCTTACTTTGGTGTTTGTTTTCCAAAGATGGCATCAAAGTCTTCCTCCAGGTGCATTCTGCTGCTCATTCCGCGCGGAATATCCGTCACGTGCCGGTAAAATTTGGAGAAGATCTCATCATCCAATCGCATCACTTCCTTCACTGCCTTCTCAGTCACGCTCAGAGTCGTCTCCTGCAAACCTGAGACTGAGAGGAAATGGAAAACACTTACTCCAAATATTATTGTTTTTCTTTATGAGAGAAATATTTAATTCCATTAAATATGAATTTAATGGAATCCAAAAGTGATCAGATCTCATCATCTCACCTTTACTGTTCAAACGCCCCAGAAACGTCTCCAGCTTCTCCAGTTTTTTATCTGACTCCATCTCTGCTCTGGCCTCAATTTCTGCAACACATCATCATTTTTGCTCCAGTTATACAACTAGAAAGTTTCAGTCAGATTTGACACGTTTACAGATTTGTGGCCTTTCAAAGCAGGAACGTGCAACATATAAAAGTTTTCTGTTGGTTTAGGTTATAGTATTTATAACTAGATGTCTATGGCTTATCTCTGTTTGGATAGTTAAGTAAAACTGTGTGTGTGTGTTTCTTGTGACCTTCTTGTGGTTTGGAGATGGCTGGCATGCTGCTCTTCAGTTTAGCAGATACTGGAGAAAGAATCGGGCTGATAACTGCAGAGGATGCAGCCAGACCTGACAGACAGACACAGAGACAGACACGCAGACAGACAGATAGACACCAGACAGACAGGCAGACATATATAAAAGTAAACATACAGACAGTCAAATCAATTGAAAAACAGAAACAGCTATATAGAATGAGAAACATTAAAACAATGACTCCATGTGGAATTTGTGTATAATGTCCAGCAGCTATATGTTCAGAATTTATTTTAATTTGCACAATTAGCTGAAAGTAATTCAAGAGCAGAATGTGGATGAAAAGAGTATTTAATCTGGTTTTATTTAAACAAGACCACTAACGTATGTCTGTATTCATCCAAATTCATATTTCATGTAACATCATATTAGAAATGTACACTTTAAAAAAATGACCTTTTTTCACCATCTTTGCAGCCACAGTGTACTGGGCCGAGTCATTGGCCACGCCCTTTCCTGTACTTTGCCACGCCTCCTCTCGAACAGAGATCATCTGTTTCCTCTCTTCAATAGACATATGCCCCTCCCTCTCTTCCCCAAGTCTCTGATGAAAACAGGAAAAACAAGAAGGTATAAAACAGTTACAGCCCAAAAACTGAACAGTTCAACACAACAATATAATTAAAAAACATTTACATCAGTGCTGGTGTTGTTGATAAAATGTTCTCAAAAAACAATTACATTTATTTTAAAAAATGGTCTCAACTTGGTCTAAAAAAGGTCTCAGCAGCATCATAACTGTTGAATCATAACCTACAGACTGTGATATTATTCCTGCTGGCAAACAGAGAAAAACAACTAGTACCCCAACTGACTAACTGTCCTGAGAAAATCCTGTTAGTTTAACCAGCCTGAAGCTTTTGGACAATGATCTGTGAACACGCAGCGGCTCTTACCTGCCCCTCATGTTCTACATACGGGCATTTTGGGGTGGATGGAAGAGGAGGAGAGTAAGTAGAAGAAAAGACAGGCTCCTACAGACAGAGATGAGTGACGACACAGGAAGTAGAAACAAGAGAAAATGAAAGAGTGTGACGTCACAGAGACGTAAAACCAACACAATGGAAAACATAACAGAGATGAAAACTGCAAGAGGAAATATAGACGTGTCAGGAAAAACTCTGAACAAAAACCTCTTTAAGCCCAAAACTTTGTCAAAATATTATTATTACAACCACACATCTTGTTTTAGCCCCAGACAAACAAACAAGAAAAGCGCATTAAAAAGGCATTAGAGATAAAACATGTTTCTATAAAAGGTGAAGAAAAACACTATAATGTTAATAAATAGTAACAACAAATATTAACCTAAAAAGCCTTTGAAATAAGCAAAATATAAGAGTTATTATATCTGAACAGCAGAAGGTTGCTTCATAGATACAGAAGGAAAGCAGGACACACACAAGTAGTTAAAGAAACAGCCAATCAAACTGCAGCCTGCACTTGCAGGTCAGCCAATCATCTTGAAGCTGAAGACCAAAACATCTAGGCAGCTGACTAGCGCATGTAGCAGAAAGCAGGACACAGCTACTGATATTTCATCTTACCCAGAGCTGCTCAGATGATGTGAACTCACGGACAACCATCTGCTCGTCCTACAACACACAACTCTGCGTCACACATGCGTTCATCCCTCAGGACTGAAGCTTTCAGTGTTTAAGACGTGGCCTTTTGGGTACCATTAAAAAGAATTTAATGCTGTGGTCTTTATATTTGAATAAGGAGAGGAAGAAATTGCATTATGTCAATAATACAGGACTAAGTCGTGTTACTGTATGCCCCAATTACCACAAACATTTCTCAGCACATAAATGGGTCAATACAGCAAAATGTCTTCCCGTGACGCTACGGTACACGCTGCACGCTGATGCAGAGATCTTGAGAAAAAAGTAGGGTGCAAATTCACAGTTTTGACTGGAGCAAGTGTATCTGTTACTACTGGCGAATTAGCATCACACTTCTGAGTCACACTTTAGTACCAAACTCACTCGTTTTAAGCCCATTTGAAACATATGCTTTAAAAACGGTATTTAAGAAAGAGCCCCACTATTTTGACAAGCTCTAAAATGACAAAAAGAGTGACCAATTTTCTGTGACACTTTCCTGGAGCTGATGTTGCTAAGCAACAGATCCTTACCTTTTTCTTTTCCTCCCATATTTGACTACTCTTCTCGCTCACTGACACCACTTCCTGTATGACTTCCTGTTTCTTGTTGATTCTGTTTTTCCAGTCTTCCTCTCCGCTCTTCTTCAACAGAGCCAACCTGAGAAAGGTTTTAAACGCTTCATTCAGTCTTACATTAAAATATCTTGCAGTTAAAGCAGATGTCAACTGTGATGTTAGCTTATTAAACAGTGTAACAAATAAAACTCAAGACACACAGTCGTTCAGAAAACCAACTACTACAAGACTGACAGAATAAATCAGCATTAGACAGTTTTAAGCAACTCTTTTGTCATGATTTGCCCTCTCTCTCTCTCTCTCTGGTCGTGCCCTGCAGAGGAACACTGGAGTTTTAAAATAGTATCTTCAGTGATGACCCACATTCATTTATCAGAGCAGACAGAAAGAGAACGGCTCCCGGACCCTGATCACTGCTTCTGTATGTTTATACTACCAGTGCGCTATGCATAAATACTCATCCTAATAAATACTGTGTAACTGTTCAGTACATAAAGTGTAATTTCATTTACTTTTATTCTTGCTGAAATTAACTCTAATTTGTGACATTATACAGAATTATTCATCATATTTGTGAAGTAAAAATGTCAGCAGAAAAGTAGAAATTAGAACTGAAGGCCTGACTGGGTGTTAAGTCTACTGTAAAGTAGGGGAATTATCACATCATATACTGTACACACACACACACACACACACACACACACACACACACACACACACCTTTCTTTAATCGACATGGACGTCATGGCTTCAGACTCTTCGTGGATCTCCGGCCTCTGATCTCTCAACACAACCGGTCCAGATGGGCCGTATTTACCTAGAACCTCTCCCTGGGTCTGGGTGTGAGGAGGAATGAAGCACTGGGGTTTTGGCTGAGTTTGAGGGGGTATCTTGGCCTGTGGTGGGCTGTAGGCATGTGACTGAGGAAGAATGGGTTTGGGTTGTGCCTGCTGCTGGGTTTCAGGGTAAACCTGGTCCGACCGTGGTGGAGACTGAGAGGGTATGAAGGCCTGAGGCTGACGGTCAGGTTGGCGTGTTTGTGGCTTGGGCTGCGTGGGTGGGGTCGCAGCCGGACTGTGGGTTTGTGGCTGAGGTCGTGCCTGCGTCTGCGCAGAGGTCTGCGCAGGGTTTCGTTGAGGTTGCAGAGGCGTGTACAGCTGTGCTTGCTGGAGGTATGGAGGTGTGTGTGAGGTGTATGAGGAACCTCTGGAGGACACAACCGTGGTGCTCACCGATCTCACAGGGACATCAGGGGCATCTGAGCAATGCAAACACAGAAATCTGCATTTTAACAAACATCATAACAGACAATTCTTACTGTAAAAGATTAAAACCGTCATGAGAATATTTATACATGCACACAGTAAATAAATGAGTATTTTCTACTCATAAAAATATAACCAGATAATGTTTATCTGGTCACAAACACTCACAATAAAAATAATATATGTTTATTTCAAACATATTAAAATTTACAACCATTATTGTTGCGGCCAGAAGCAGATTGTGTGCAGATGCATGTAATGCATCAGACAAAAACATGCATTAAAACCCGACATCACACACACACACACACACACACCCAGTAAAAGCAGACACATTTATCACAGGGCTCAATCAATATCTGACACACATGTACAGACCCCAGTCTAACAACACACACCGTCAATACAGAGCAACACGAACTCACAATGTTAAAACTGGCTACAAACATCCTTTATCATCGTCGCATTCTGCTGTCATGGCTGTCCTTTACACGTGACAGACATGCAATTAATCCTAATAACTGACTGTTTCATTGTGTCTCTCGTGTCTGTATCAGAGCATGTTGTGCAGACTCTGTCCATTCTCAGAATCCGTCTTTCATTCATTTCCTCTCTTACTACAGAATAATGAATGCAGTCACGCTTTGTCTTTCACACGTTCATGTGCGAGGAATAGTAACAGCTTTGAGGACTGCAAACAAAAGCCACAGAGGAACGCATCCCTCCCTTCTGTGCAATTCATTTGCCATTATTAGTTCTGCGCTTTCACACAAAGACAGCTGCACGCTGATGTATGATAAATTATGCTAATCGCATTTGACTCCAGCAGCATGCAGGCTGGAACACGATCTCCGGTTAACCTTGTTAACCTGACAGAAGCCGGCGCGTCTTGTGGACAGGCAGCAGAGCGTAACGCAGGAGCGCGAGTACGTGTATGTGATTGTGGGCACGGACGAGACAATAGACACAGCTGAGAGATTTGAACCTCACGACCTGAAAGCTCAGAAAGGAGCTTGTTTTATGTTTTTGGTTGAAGCTTTATTCAGCGCTTACCTGGCGGTACGGTTCTGGTACCGTTTCCTCTGGCTGTCTGATGAGCGTCTGCTGATAAATACCCTGCCGGCGAGACGAGCACACTCTCTTTCTCTCTCTCCTGCGGACCCCTCAGCTCTGCGTCTGCCCTGCCGTGAGGGGGTGTGTGTCTGAACACATGCGTGTGTTGCGGTGAGGTCGCACTGGATGCGTGAGGCAGCTCTGACTCTCTCTCCTCTTTCCCCAAGTAACCAAATCTTCCCCACCACCCGGTTTCCTCTTGCTTTTGCCGACTGGCTGGAATCAGCGAAGCTCCACCCTTGCTGTAAGATGATTGGCTGAGCTGCTCTGCAGGAGGTGGGGACTGAATATCAGGTGTGGGATTTTCCCCGCTCTCTGTGAGGCTGAAGTATCGAACCCCTCTCTCATAGGCCGGGACCTGAGCGGAAACCGCCTGATTGGGCGAGCCCTGAACGAAAGGCGGAGTGTAAACGGGTGCTGTGAACATCCCCGGGCGAACATCTGCGGTCATTGATGGGGAAGCGCTTGTCACCGTGGCAACAGAGGCTTGGGTGGTGGCCGCAGCAACGGAGTGGACCAGTAATGCAGAGAGAGGCTCCAATTTTGTACTTCCATTTTGCAGCTACAGAGAGAGACAGACGTTATTATTTTCACACATCTTTGTAAATTGTGTTCACAGATGCAGGCACCAGAGAGGTCTGAGGTCAGGTATAGAACACAGACAGCTTGACTTTCACAACAACCTCATCAATAAACTTCAGACATGCGGGACGTTCAAGCCGTTTACAACAAATTCCAACGAACCAATCAGCAGCTGTTCTACACGCAAGGCTCTCACTATTAGCCAATCAAAAGCCTCAGTGCAGATCTTACTTGCTCGCTCTGAGGAGGCTCAGCGGAGTCGGTGACAGCGGGCTGATCTGAGACACTAGACGGATCATTTTTAAACTCCTGTAAATGGTACAACGGCTTTCACTGAGTTTCACCTGAACTCTTCTGTTAAAGTGTCATTTCAGTGCCAGTGAAATAAACAAAAGCAGAAGCCCACACAGGCTATAAACAACCCCCCACACAACATTTAAATTCTTTTAAACATTATTTCGGTCTAAATGTCTTTACAATTTAGTTTGATTAGAACATTTTTTCTTCAAAAAGGGCAAAAACTATATTTACAAAAAACCCAACACTAAACTCTACTTCTGTAGAAGACATAAGAGAAGTGAGTCCACACCTGTGCGACTTCGCCCTGTGTGATGGGTTGGGTCTGAAAGCGAGCGTTGGCCCTGCGCTGGCGCGTGTCCGGCCGTGGTCCGTTTTCTGATTGGCCCGGTTGTTGTGACAAGCGGTTGAATAGCGCCATCTTCTCTGACAGACTTAACGCTGATAGGTCTGGTTCATCAAGACCCGCCTCCTCCTCTTCTGGAACCGCCTCCGCCAGAGGATCTTCATCTTGCTCCTGATGGCCTGAAGCATGTGCTGAAGATGCCTGCAGGCTGCAAAAGAAACTGCAGGATGTTTATGTCACATCAAAAACAACAAACTAATCCAGTTTTCCAGTGTAGCAGCAAAAGCAAACAACATTTGATTCTGCATGGCAACAGCTGAGGCGGCCCAGGAAACACAGACTCTATATGCTGCAATTTAGGTCCATAGAACATGTCTGCCGAATGCAGAACTGTACAGTTGTCCACAATTTGTGTGCATGTTCTGAAAACTTGAGGGGTCTGTTGTTTCAATCAGCGCTTGTAACTTTCACCCACGTAAACACACAGAGTTTTATTTAGTGTCTGTCATGTCTGATCTATTTTCTACATTATAAAAATAAACCAGGACGCTTCTGTGTATCTCTCCATCTTTTTTATTTTATTTCTGTCTCTTTAGGTAGTTTTAGTGATTCTCTCACCCTCGCTGCTACTCTCATGAAACTGTTGACTGCTGGGTGACACCTTTGACATTTGGGTGTGCATATTAAACAGAGAATGTGTTTTGCTGCTTAGCGTGTGACTATTTACAGCTGATCTGCGTGACCACGCGCTAATGCAGACACGCATTATAATAAGCTCTTGTCTCCTTTTTCATATTTTAATATACACACTAATTTAAATATTAGTGTATAACCCACATATGTACACATCTGTATAATCAAACACAAACAGGC
>JBAJNP010004631.1:0-32616 GCA_036877545.1 Yasuhikotakia modesta | reverse complement strand
CTGTTTGCGTTTAACTGAACTCTTGCCTTATTTATCAAAGAACGTGCTGGAAGCCAGAACAAATATTTTGTGCATGTACCTCACTTAGGTCTGGTAGCACAAGTTCGGTGTTTGCATGTGACATCAGACTTTGACACAAGTCACAGGTCTGGATACAAATGAGCTCTGTTTGCATAATTCACCAGTGAACATGTCTCTGAAAATTCTTCAGTCTCTGAGTCATAAGTTTATTATTTCTGGATGTTTGTGAGGGAGTGATGGAAAGATGGATGGACAACATGAAGGCGTGCTGTGTGCTGGAACACACACAGAGTCTGGTGTTCAGCAGAGGGCTGTGGAGGAGAGTGGCCTCATGGAGCAATGGTGATATCTCCACTGAGGAATCTATGGCTTCTGAAAAATGCTCTTGCATTATTGGCGTGATAATATAGGTTTACATTACTAAGGCGTTCTATAACATGAAACTTTAATGTATGCTATGTGAGTGAGTGTTTATAGTCAGGTTGTGATATAAACGTAGTCTGATAACCCTATTAAATAAATAATCATATAGTCATTGTTCTGGAAATGGTTGTAATGTTTACAAGCAAGAGGTCAGTTTGGCCTTCTGCTTTTAACATCTGTTGTGTGTGTGTGTGTGTGTGTGTGTGTCCTTTAACCACCACAAACACAGATCCTTACAGAGGATGGTACAGGACTGATAATACTGACTCAATACTGATCCCTGTTTGAGTTGTGATTGCAAAATATTCAGGAATTTCACCTGATGTTGGGGAGTGCATTGGAATGATGACAGTTCTGATAAATGGTTTTTATGTACATTTCTAAAGTCAGGCTAATCATGTCTTTCTCTCTCTCTCTCTCTCTCTCTCTCTCTCTCTCTCTCTCAGGCGGGCAGTGATGGAGAGAGTATTGGAAATTGTCCGTTTTCTCAGCGTCTCTTCATGATCCTGTGGCTGAAGGGTGTGGTGTTCAACGTCACCACTGTGGACCTGAAGAGGTGTGTGTGACCATTAGTGAGCTGCTTTAAGACATTTCACTACATGTATTTAATTGACAAATAGATGTAGATAAATACAGCAGATGAACACAGTGTAGCCACCCTTGGCCTGTAGATTGCTTGGCAATGTAGCAATTCACTTCTGTCTAATAGAAGCACAGATATTAAACTGACGCATTTAAGATGCTAGTGTGGCAGCAGCGAGACGCTATTGGCTTGTTCTCTGTCGTCCACTTTGATCTGATTGGATAACTCATTCAGCCCGGACAGATGATTTCTTGTGCCTGAAATCTTGTTGCATCACTGCTGGTTGGGACATACATACCATCCCAAACAAAGCCTTTTATTTTGCTCTTGTGTTTCCAGTAGTCGTGGCTCATGATAGATGTATCTGAGTTCTGAGTGAACGTACTTTATCATTTGTTTAGGGGTATTTCTCCAGGACTTAGAGAAAATGGTTTAGTGTACAAGACATACATGTTAAACTATTTAAACATATTCACAATCGTTTTAGAAACCAGACACCCAGAAAGTGACGTGTGTGCCTGTGACGTGTGTGCCTGTATGTTGTTAAACTCCGGCTTCAATCACTCTTCAGTCTATTTTTCTCTCAGGTGGTAGTTTATACAGCTGTAAAACAGAGACACTGTTCAGCTGTTGACATTTATTGCCCCTAATATAAAATAAAGTGAATTAAAGTGAATTTTTTTCTTGCTTGCTTCATCCCTCCCTCCACTTCTTTTTCCCTTCTTTTTACCCTTTGTGCCACTGTAGGAGTGGGTGCTCCTTGTGCTCACGCCAGCAGTGTGAGGTCATTTCCTGTTGTTAAAGTTGGTAAGATCAGATTGTTCCTGTCTGCAAGGCCTCATGGGAGATATTGTGTCTGATGTTGCTGCTAGTCTCGATGCCTGTAGCTATTCAGACATTTTGTTTCTATAACCAATACATTTTTAATGCGTTAATGTGATGTGTGTGAGACTGGGACTTAAACTGGGAATAAGTTTAGAAATAGTTTTAGAAATCTACTATGTTTTTGCTTTGAATGCCCTTGAAAACCCCTAGTGAGGAGTGTGAGTTTTGCATGTCTCCTGAGGGAACTTTATCACTGCATAGTCCTGTATGAAAAAAGGAAGAAAGAAACGAGCAAAAAAAAATCATTAAAAAATGGCTCCTGGCCATGCTGGCTTCCCGCAATCATAATACATTTCTCAAGTGTGTTTCTCTGAAGATTATCCCTGAGTATCTTATCATTAATAAATAATACCATTGTTAAAGAAAACTTGATGAAATGGTATAAAGTATTTGCTTTAATGCTGCTTTCCAAAATACTTCTTTTGTAGAAAACCAGCTGACCTGCAGAATCTGGCCCCTGGAACTCACCCTCCCTTCATAACCTTCAACGGGGAGGTCAAGACCGATGTCAACAAGATTGAAGAGTTCCTAGAGGACGTTCTCTGCCCTCCGAAGTGAGTGAAAGAGACTGTCTGTGTCCCTCTTTATCCCACCACATGTCTGTCAAAACACTCCTGAATGTTACAGGTTTACTTAACCAGTACTGTGTTTTTTTGTGTGTGTGTGTGTGTGTGCGTGTTTCTGCACTCAGATACTCCAAACTCGGTGCCAGACATCCAGAGTCCAACACTGCAGGGATGGATATATTCGCCAAGTTCTCTGCCTTCATCAAGAACTCCAAACCTGATGCCAATGAGGGTAAAGAGAATAATTCCCAGAATGCACTTGGCACGGTTCGGTAGAATAAAGCGAACTGATAAGCTCCTTTTAAACTTCCATAAATGTTTCTATTGCTTTTGAGATATCAGACCTGGTTGTGGTTGCCATGCCTTGTCTGGTTGTTGTGTAAACAGTGCTGTTATGAGTTTAGGTGCAGGGTTTGGAGCCAGCATCTCATTTGCATGTTTTTATGCTGCTGGCAGGGCTACAGTTTGGCAGTTAGTTCAGTGCCCAGAGTAAACACTGTTGCCTATGGCATTAAACTCCAGGTACCTCACTTTAATCAGAAATGACATGCAGGACAGCCATTAATATGATAAATGCACTAGGAATTTGCCTTGATGCAGTAACACACAATCTCTCGGCTCAAGAACAGTTTGACTGTGATCCTTAATATAAACTCACTTGAAGTGTCTCCACCCCAGAAGAATGTCGGCTGTAGGTGATAATGAGCTTTCAGTTCCAGCTGGAGTCTCTCAACATTTGTCTCAGTACGAGCAAACGCTGTTGTCTTAGTGAGAAATTACAGCGTTGAACAACCTTGTGCTGAGATCAGAGTCTTTTTGCATTTAAGTTCACATTCCTGAGTGTTACTTTTGTTTTAACAGTTTAACAGTTACATCTACAATGGCCTGATATTAGAACATGAAGTGGTTGGTTCAAAGTGAAATTTTGCCAGTATGTGTTAGTTAGTGAAAGTGTAAGCAAAAGCTAAACTTTGGTTTAGTGCTTATTGCCTCTGAAGGACCAATGACTCCCATATGGAGACACTATTTGATGAGAAATGAGAGATGCAGAATTTAAACTCATTTAAATCTAGATTTTATGTTACTTTTGAAGCATTCACATACAAGCCTGCATTTTCCATCCTCTTGACTCAGGAAAATGGACGAATAAATGTGTGAAAAACAAAAAAATGAAGTAAAAATAGTGACTAAATGTAAACATGTTGGTATCCAGCATTGGAGAGGGGTCTGCTGAAGACCTTGCAGAAGCTGGATGAGTATCTGTGTTCTCCTTTACCTGATGAGATTGACCACAACAGCATGGAGGAGATGAAGGCCTCCACACGCAAGTTTCTAGATGGTGAAGACATGACGCTGGCAGACTGCAACCTCCTACCCAAACTCCACATTGTTAAGGTATTCCTGTTTAGCTCAACCGGTAGAGCATTGTGCTAGAAGCGCAAAGGTTGTGGGTTCGATCCCAGGGAACACAATAAAACTGATAAAAATGTATGCCTTGAATTCACTGTAAGTCGCTTACAGTGAATTCAATAAAAGCGGATAAAAGCGTCAGCTAAATGAATAAATGTAAACATTAACCCTGGCAGATAGAACATTTATTTTGCTTCATGGACCTTTATTATGATAATTAATGCTTATAATTATGATTTGTAGTATTACATAAACTAGCATTAAGATTCATTGTTATAAGAACATGCTGTGATAGTCGTCATAGTTACAGCTCTGTCTCTTCAATTGATTTTTGTCTCCGCAGGTGGTGGCCAAGAAATACAGAGGCTTTGAGATCCCTAAAGACATGACGGGCATCTGGAGATACCTGAACAATGCCTACAAGCGCGAGGAGTTCACCAACACCTGCCCCAGCGAGAAGGAAATTGAGATCGCCTACGCCGACGTAGCTAAACGGCTCGTCAAATAATGGCTCGACCCGTCCCGCACCAACAACCCCCCCAACACTCTGCGCTGGGACTGTTTATTTTCTATCACAGGAGAAAGAGAAAAACAAACTCTGGACTCTTTTTCTTCTCTTTTTATTTAGAGTAAATTCCCAATGCATGATCTCTCCCCTCCCGTCCTTCCTTAAGGTTTAGGCTTCCTTAGGATATTTCATTCAGTGTCATCACACTTTATGTCAGCCGTTGTTTTAGTTTAAGTGTTATGGAAGGTAATGGCAAACTGATGATGTGTGTGTTGTAGGGTTCTAATGATGGTTCACACACACACACACACACATACACAAAGTTTTCTAATTCTTTCGCCCACACTATGTAGCAATAACAGAGTGGGTTCACCAGCCATTTGTTTTTATATTAGATTTAAAAGAAGCAAAAATGCTTTTTCTAAGCTTGCGAGGCAAAATGTTATGAAGCAGTTTATCGTTTTGTTTTTGGCTAAATTGATGTGAACAGTGTTGAAAGCTGCAGTGTTTATTTTGTTTTGTTTTGATCAGCACTCTCACCTGAGCCCAAACGCGACTTCGAAGCTCCTTAAATGAAGTTTGGTTTGAATGAAGTACATATTCAGTTGTCAGTTAAATTCATATCATATACGTTAGTCAGCAGTTGTAAGCAGAGGTGGTACCTCACGTAACACATATAGACGATTTGGATGTTGCAGCACCTGTGGCCTTTTGATGAAGGACAGACACTTTAACAGACTATTACATGAAGATGTACTATAGATCTGTACTATACTATAGTACTATACTATAGCCTTATTCAGTCATCATAGAATCATTTATTTAACTTTGAGTGCTGCTTTATCTTAACTGCATCTCATAGCATGTAAACATGAAGGGAAAATCCAGTGTAACTGTAGACGCGGAACTACATCTCTCACACTTCATATGAAGGGTCCTTAACTGTTATAGATTTGGAACAGCAGCAATGCAGGATATGGTTAAAGGAAACTAGAGGCATCACATTTAAAGAAGGTTGTGATTTCATCACATTAAAAGTATACCAGTTGTTTTTAAGATGGATGTGGTGCTATCAAAGAAAGCCACATGGATGGATGTCTGACAGCTAAATGGCTTTATAGCTTTACAAGATAGACTCATAAGATGAGAGGGACATATTGCCATTTATGTTGATATAATGTTAGTGTAAACAAATCTGAATCAAATTTTTAATTTGGGCAAAGATTTAAAAAGATATAAATGAAAGTTTTGGTTGGTATTTTATTTTTCAAATCTTGATAATTGTAAAGTTGATACTTTTTTTCAGAGATTGTGTTATACATTCAAAACCTGAATGTAGTAGAATGACAGTGATTTGTAAAATGACACCTTTGGCCTTATTTTCTTAAGGTAGCAGAAAAGTGTAACTCAGCTCAACTTTAATAAATAGAAGAAAAAATGAGACATTCTTGACATTATAAAAGTGCAAAGGAACAAAAATAGTTTGCTGTTGGCAGGGAATTATCTCTTTTGAGAAAAACAAACAGCAAAGTTGTGTAGCTTTTAAAGGGGGCTTGTTTTCAAATTAGCATGTTGTGCTGGTCTGCTCAAACACAGCAGATTCAGTACAGTGACACTTTGCTGATTTCAACCTTTCCTGTTTGGTACATTGACAAACAACTAATTATTAGGTTTAGACCAGAGCAACCAGAATAACCTGTTTTTGTATAGTTTTTATGTGCCTTTAGATGATCCGCTAAGCACCATTTTTTGTGCATTTTACTTCTTGGGATGCTCTCAGCTCTCAGATGATCTGAACATTGTGCTGTTTGTAGCTTTCTGTATGGACCCGCAGTTGCTCTTGAACACAAGGAACTGGTTTGACATTTAACCACCCAAACACTGCATGTTTGCCATATGCCATCGCGCTCTCATTAAATAAACTGCTGGCAGCTATAACACACTTGGAGTTTGTTTATTTGAGCATAATGTCTACAGTAGGTGAAACCAGCAGGGGGCCAGTGACCCCTAGGGGCCCCAAATAGTACTGCATGGGGTCTGACAATTATTAGTTAATTTTATAGCATCGGGTTTTGTATTGAGTGTAAATATAACAGGAAGATTTCAACCAATACAATTTTCTGCAACATGATTTTTTTCTGCAAAATCAAATAAATTGCAACACGAATCATTGAATCGTTTTATTGAGGGGTTTGTGTCTGATGATAAACGTGTAATATGTTATCATCTTAAGAACGCTCAGTTGTAGGCATTTCCACAAGGTGGCGCAATATCCATTTTATGTTCAAATGAAATAAAGTAGCATATACTACCACTAACTAAATAGGAGTGAATCAACACTGCAAATCTACAATTTAGATTTAGATAAGTTTAGATCAATTTAGATCAATTTAACAATTTAGATAAGGCGGTAATAAAATATACATTTAGCATTAAGTTCTCCAGATTTATTGAATGCAACTTTATATGCGAAGTTCACAGATAAACTGCGCGCTCCGCCTTCACACGCCTTTATGAAAAACACGGACTGACTCTCCAGCGTGCGCCAAACAAAGCGCCGCACTTCAAACTTTATCAGGACTTACTTTCCCTTGATATATGTGTATATAGAACAATCTCAACTATGAGCTTATCAAAGGGATCTAAATTTAAGCTTTTAAATAAATCAAAGTCTTTCGATAAGAAGAACAGGGACGATGCTTCATCTGCGGATGTGCACGAGAGTTTCAGAGGATCCGTGACTTTACCGTCGAGCTCTGAGCTCCGCAGCCCCGGAGATGCCTCGCTTTACCCGGACTCACGGCCCACCAGCCCCAACCAGAAAAAGAAGAAAAAAAATATATTTTCCTTGAGGAGGAAGAAATCTAAAGAGAAAGAGCAGTCGATCCTCAACAGTACTGAAGATGCGGACTCTGTTTACAGCATGTGAGTGTCAGTAAATCCTTTCTGAAGTCTGATAGTTTCTTATCTGTTGTCTGTAGTTATTGGTTCATTCAAACAGATGTCATGAAACTTATTATTTTATTATTTCCTCAGTGCACATTCATTTGAATGTAGACAGTGTGAGCCTGTAATCTCTATACAGTTTAAAAATATAAGAGTTTATAAAGATGTATAATTTATAAACACTTCCCACACGTCTCAGTGGTCGTGGACACATGTATAGGTATATGTATATATAGGCACTATATATGTATACTGTATACTATATATATATGTATATGTATATATAGTGGGTATATGCAGAACATCACCTATATGAATGTGTTTTACGATAATGATCCACACTATAAAGGTTAAACTCACTGTGTTGATCACCTGTTTAGCTTCAGTATCACCTGTTTAGTGTTGTGTGTATTTAAAGGTGCTGCTCTAAGGGGCTTCATCTTGTCTTGGTGAATTAAAGTGTATAATATAAGTTTGAAAGCTTGCTGGACACACATCTGTGTAACTGAACACAAAGTCTAAGTGTTGGTAGGACCCCTTCTTAACCCTCCCACCCCCATTGCTTCAGGATTACACAGATTCGTCTGTGTTGAGCAATCAAAGGCAGAATTTGACAAGGATAAGCTGTTTATAATATTCCCACTGTTGATTCTTTCCCATCTTGCGTAATCGTGGTACAATGGCTTTTGTTTGATTTGATGTAGTTAATAGACAAACACGCTTCTGTCCTCTTCAGGTGGAGACATTTGCCTTGAATTGAGGTCTGTTTTGCAGTATGTATTTTGTCATGTCCAAAGCAATACTTCTATTTTAGTAATAGGTTTTCTCTAGTTCATGTCTCTAGTACAGTAAGTAGTGCGTTTTTTCTGGTGCATAGATTTTCACGCTTGTTATGTTTTTAATGCCAGCACACATATAATAGGAAGGTCTGTTATGTAATTCTGTGATCAGTTTTTTCCTTTTCTTTAGCAGAATTAAATACGTTATGTTTGTCACTGCAAACATAACGTAGCACAGGTGGAGAGATACTGACATTATGTATTTATTCTTATTAAATAGTTTCTCCACATTGCTAGACATTTTAATTAGGAGTTTGTTCAGACAGGCATATATAGGCACAAGTTTTTCTGTATTAAAACTCAAATGCATTTTATTTTTGGTGGGATAATTAAGAAGCATAAAACATCTTGAAGTTACATCCTTATGTGGTTCTGAAATCCAATCAGATTTTAAAATGCACCTCAGTTTTAATGGTGTGATCAGGTATCAGTCTTCATCATGTGGCATGCAGCTCATATGTAACGACATACAAAGTGTGTGCTATTTCCTGGAGCCCTCAGCAAATTCACAAGTGTTTGTCTTTCTTCATTTGGAGGAAACTGTGTGACATTCATTCTTCAGTGTATTGTGACACAGTGAACAAAGAAGTAGTTTAAAAGTTGTAAATGCGTAAATGTGTAAAATAAGATGATAGACATCTTATTTTACACATCAAAATATCTAGTTTTCAAGTTTGTAGATGTTCTGGAACAGCTCAGATTTCACCACTTTGCAAAATGACAGTGTGGACAGTCAGTCTGGAATTGGATGTGTAATCCAAATCAGATTTGTATGCAGTGTGAACACATCCTAATATGTGTTTCATGCTAACACCCTTTCCCACCACGCTTCACATTGTTCAGTGAATCTGTTTTGTGAAACCGAATTAAGTTACACTTGACACAGTGATGTGTGAATAGACGAATCAATGTCCAGCAACACTTCAGAGAGGGAAATGAAGAGTGATGTCAGCAGGCAAGGACTCAGTAGACTGGACAACTAGATTGCTGCCTTCTTACTGTTGCACATTTCCAAGAACCAGTTTCTGTTCCTCAGAAGACACAAACGCCCAGTGTTGTTTAGTTTGTGAATGTTTGTTTTGCATCTGATCTTGAATAAGCATCCTGCAATAAAACCGTATGACGCTATATAGAAGCAATGCTCTCCTAACTTTAAGAAATAAAGGCTCTTAGATTCAACAGGAATAGTTTGTTGTAGGCAGGCATTGAAGACAGTCGCTGACTGTAGATGATTGATGAAGAGAACTGGCAAGAATTTCTTGCTACTGTGGGCAGGAGAACAAAAACCCCACAGGAATTATTATGAAAACACCTGCTGCAGTTTGTTTAAACTTAGGTCTGTTTATAACAATAATCATATTTACCACACTATAGCAGCTTATCATGTTAGGTTCAGAAATAATGTGTTTTATATATTGTTGTGTGTTTTACCAAAATTGTTTGATTGATCATTTAGTATAAAGTGTTCATTTAGTATAAACCTGGGTGCACAGATGTAATCCACTGTGTTTAAGATGTCCAGGATAAGGTGGGAAAGTAAGCTGGGAAAAGCTTGTGAAATACTTGAGTAGTTTGTGGATCTCCTGTACAGCAGATACAGATATTAAACTGTTTAACAAATACATGCATTTACAGTTGACAGCACTAAGGAACTGCGTCTGAGGAAGGCTGAGGAAGACCAACACTTTAATCTATGTGCTAACACATATGGTCTGCTGTGAGCGCCACAGTTAAAGTCGCCTGCAGGCAGGGTGTGTGTATGTGAGTGTCTGTGTCTGTGTGTGCTTATGTGTCTTGTGTGTGCAGCCAGGTGGGGGTTGATAATGACAGAGAAACTGCTGAAAGCCATGTTGTGACATAAATATGCAGAAAACTGGCATACAAGGATCACACCTTCACACACGATCCAAGATCCTGTATGGATCTTGTATGGATTTAATAGATTGTATCCATGCCTGAGTCATTCTATAACTGGCACATATTGGAAAGTTCTAGACGAACAGTGAATGATGATGACTCACAGTGGTTGGCCAACATCTGGATGCGTAACACAGAATGGTTTTGTAAAGCAAAAATAGACAGTTGTTCCACTCAAAAAAGTCATACATGAGTTTGTAGTTTGCAGCATGCAAATCTTCTGTGTATTATTAAGTCTTTGTTTTCCATTAAATTCCTTTTATTATTTTATAGCTTGTGTGTCTTTACGACATATGCTTAGTTTCCACAGAGTTTTCAAACAGTGTTTTGTGTTTGTTTTTTGTAATAGCTGGAAAGTGTTTTCTTTCCAGATGTGAAGCAAAAAAAATTCAAGAATAATTTTACATATGCACGCACATACAACACGCACACACACACACACACACACATACAGATCTCATCTCAGCATCATTCTTGCACGACAGGTCTGAACAGTGTTTTTGGTCATGTAAATGTATAGTTTGATAACTTGAGAAAAGTGCTGGAGGGTGGGTGCGAACTCTCTTGACTTTCCCCCCTGTTTTTGTCTTTCAAAAGCTCTTTGTCTTGGGCACCTCAAAGCTTTGCATGTTCCTGTTTGCAGATAGTCTCATGCAGCAGGAATGTGTCAAGATAAATGACCCAATAGCAGAGACCCTCATTCTTAAACCTCTCTCTCATTCTCATCTTCAGCTTTAACAATTGGTGCCTTTTGTTGTTTGTCTGGTGAAGTCATTCATTTGTAAGCCGTGCATTAATAACCTTCCTAACAAGCCTCGAGAAACCAGTTTAGTTGTCGCTGCGCAGCTCCTTTAAATATGCAGGATGTCATTATAATCACTTTACATGCAAATTACTCAAATGTGATTCATGAAGCACCTGCTTTTATAACAGTAATAAAGGCCTAAATATAAAAATTATTATCCTAAACCTCAGAAGAGGACAGATGATCCTGTTTATTAAACTAGGCTTTCTTTATTGCCATGGGAAAATATAGGCCTGCTTTCAGCCCTACTGATGCAGCTTTTATTGTTGGTGTATTATTGTAATAAAAAGGAGCCCTGCTTTGACTTTGTTAGTATCTTTGTTCATTATTGACGCTTTTGCCACTGTAAATGGTTTTATGTCTCTTTGTTACAGCTGGCTGGCTTTTGAGTAGATCTGTGATAATGTGCCACAGATCTTTCTTTAATTTCTGTCCTTATCATATGTGATTCTTATCGTAGGAAGATTTGAAATGCAAAACAAGTACGGGGGCTGTGTGTTGTCAGTCAGGATATGTTAAGAGGAATCAAATGTTTCAACCAGCCCAGGCACATCTCACAGACATTTGACTGAATGAAAGTTCTGGCATAAGTTTTGAAAGGTTTAATCTGTCATTCTTTTAAAGGTTTTGTGAATAAATAACTGAGATTAGACTGTGATTCTGGCTGATACATTTAACTAATCATAAAAAGCCTTTTGTTTAGCTGCTGTTGCATTCAAGTTTTGAAACATGTTTGTTATGTTTGTTTAATGCTAGTTATGTTGCATGCTGTCTGTGTATAATTGATTCTAATTTAATTTGTTTTTAAATTCTGCTGTATGAAGAATTAACATATTTCAGTATTTCACCTTAAGTAGGAATTATGGTTTTTATGAAAAAAAAAAAATGCATAATGAAAAGTACGTAAAGTAAGTAATTTTATGTTTCAAGCAGAGATGGCGATAGAGAGGACAAAATTCTGGATGCAGCTTCAAATAATGTTTCATCAATTCCAACACCTGCTTGCTTTTAAACCTAAATTGGTACTGTCAGCCCTAGTGCATGATGGATGGGACCATCTAATATATTGATATTTCCAAAACACTTCTGAGAATAGTTGAGCCTAACCTGTTTGTTGCAGCACAAATTTTGACCAAACGTGCAGTTACTGCGTTTTGCCTTTGCACAGAACTGCAGTTGCACTGAATGTGTGTTTAGATGACTAAACAAATCCAATTGCTGAGGGTAAACTGCCCCTCACCTTATGAATCTCAAACCAAACAGCTGAAACATTCATAAAGACAAATACAAAACAAATACAATACAATCTTCCCAGCCAGGAAGATCAACACAGGAAAACATTCTGACAGGAAGGATGCAGGAATTATGGTAGGAGGGTTCGAAACTCAAACATATGTTTAACATGGTTCAGACTACCGAGTCTATATTGTGCCTGATGTTAAAGTCTAGTGTACATGAGTAACTTAGGGAGCAGATAGATATAACTGCTTTCTTCAAATACTATGATACAAGATTGAATGTTTTCAATATAAGGTGTAAAACTGACTTGACCACATTGCTTTAATGCCATAATCACACTGTATCTAGATTAAACTCTGAGTGCGTGTGGGTGTGTGTTTCAGATGAACTGGTCTTGAAAGGTTACAGGCTTCAGGCAAGACGCGTGTGCTGTTTCTACTTAAAAAATACTCCAGAACATTCTGTGTGCACTGGAAGATCAAGTCCAACATGGAAACTATTAACAGCTTTTTAGAAACACAAAACAGCCCTTGTGGGAACTAAACATTTCGTCTATTGATTCAAAGATCTGTTGATTTTTTTCTGTCAGAACATTGATAATTCTTCCTAAATGTTATTCAAAGTTATTAGAAATGTTCTTGTAGTAAGGTAGTGAGACTGCGTATTTCTAAAAGTCTCAAAATAATGCTTTTTAATTTTTTGTTACCTAATAGAAATGTTATGGAAACGTTTTTACAACTTAAAATTGGATCCAAAATTAACTTTCCTGCCAATGATGGATAAAATGAGCAACTTTCCTGGCCATAGTCTGAATTAAAGTTACTGACAAAAAGTAACTGGCAAAAGTTTTAATTACTTGGCGAAGGCGTATTTTACTTGCATTGCATTTGACACTTAGAGACTGTAAACCTGGATCCCTGATCAGAACCAATAATCATACAATCAGCTTTTATTTTATGCTGGACTTTAAAGCATTGCATCATACTGAGATATCAAAGGAAAAACTCAGACTGCAATCCAGTTTCTCCAGGCTTGTAAAATTGCCTTGATGCCAGAACGTTTATTATCTGTCTGTTTATCTTGTATTGTGTCTATGCCATCAGACTGCAGGCAGATTGTCAATGCATTCAATACATCCTGTATTCTGACTTGGAAGTGTTTGACACTCTGTAAGCAAGGTGTGTGTGCGTTAAATGGGCGTGGCTCTGGGATGACATCACTGTTGCACATGCCCACTTTCATACCCGTCTTCTGTGGTAAAAAGAATTAATGTTTGGTTTATAACTGGATTTCCGAACATGGTGATGGCTGTTAAATGGTAGAACTGGTATTGGTAACTGACTGGTAACCTATTCAGCAGGTTCTCTTGTTTTAGTTGGTTATAAATAACTTTCATGGCGTTTCACCAGCGTTTTAAAATATAATAGCTGACAGAAAGGGTTGTATTGTCAAATTAGTTTATCTTAAGTCATTTCAACTTCAACCAGTATTTGTCCCACATTCCTCAAGATCAATGCAATTGCTAACATAAAGTGTGGACTTTGCACACAAAGCTATTAGTTTTTATTGTGCACTCACCTGCACACACACGTGTACACACACAGAACCCTTAAGAACACATGACCAGGACACACACAAACGTCCACCTCTCTCTTTTACATGTTATTTTCACTGGCAGGATAGTGGCTGAACTTATCGATCTTTTATTTACTATTGTTGTACTGTATGGATGTACTGTATGTGTTTTGTTGTGACTTGGGAAAGTAGGTTAGAATGCCAGGATTATGTCATAGTGGGTGTGGCCTAATGCTTCTGTTGGGGCTGCAGTCATCTGTAGATTTGTGTTCTACTCAAAGTACTCTCAAATATTTACTTTTATAAAGTACCCTGACCCTCCCAAATGTGTTGTACTTAGTAAATGAAAATACAAAGCTCAGTGATTATTATAGATTTACAGGCAAAACCACTTATGTTATTTTGTGGCACTTAAAAGCTGTATTGTGTCTGTGAGTCATGTTCCCTCAAAACACAGAAGTGCTTTGATATTTATATTTTTGTTCAAAGGAAAGTCAAATGGGAATTGTTTTAAATTCTTTGAGCTGAATAGTCATCAGTAAACAAACACTCATAACCTGAGCTACTGTATAAACGTTCCTTGTTTCAATTCACCAGATTTATCACCGGTTTCCATTCTGAATAGCAGAAACTGATACAAATGGAGAAATGTGTGGGAAAACATAGCTAGCCTTGTTTATGACTTTAAGGGGTTGCTACTGTGTTGCCATATAACAGATATATTGTTTTTTTTAAATCCTGGTTGTGTGTACAAATATGAGACAAACAGTTTGATTCAGTAAAATATATTTATTATTGTTGCTCATACATAAACATATAACAACATTATATACGATTGCAGATGTGTTATGTGTGGAATCTGCCTTATAATTCAACAGAAAACGCTCAGCAGATTTCTACAGATTTCCCAGCCCTGGAAGTTTGTGCATGAAATATTTCACATTTTACCATGACAAAAATCACAACACCGACACATATCAGGTTTTTTTGACAGGCCAACACATGCACAAATGTGTGTGTGTCATTAACACAAAGCTGCATTTAAACATTTGAGTCACAGTGTTAGGATTTATCATTTCTCAGAATCTGTGTTATTGGGTCATGGTCGAATGAGAGGACTGGTTGGTTGAGTTTTGATTAAAATGACACATACATACTCAGACAGTTTATACATGTTACAATCATGTTGTAGAAGCATCAATAGCAATTTTTTAATATTAATATTAACATTGTACTAATGTTGTTGCTTGGTTCTTAGAGTATTACTCAAACATGTTTTGATCTTTTAAACTTTTGAGTAATGTTTTTGGATAACTTTGAAAGAACTTTTACAAAATGTTCTAAGACAAGTACGTTCTGCCTTCTTAATGACATGGTGCAAAATCAATTCTCCCCACCCCCCTGTATTCAGTAAGGGACACAGAAAAACTGATGAAATATGAGCTTTGAACACTGTATATAGACATGGAAATCTATAAGCCTTGCTGCTTGATTGCAGTAACATCCATAGCTCATCCAAGCCATAGATCATCACACATTCCAGATCAAGTATTTCTCTTTCTGACTGGAGGGCACAAACAGTCAAAGAGGAAGCTGCTATTTTAACCCCTGTTCAGTTTTGAGTCTGAACAGATGAGTGCCAAAAACAACACGAAGAGCCACATCGGATTTGCCTGTTTCAATACCTGAGGATGTATGTCAGAGGTTTTTATTGGAGAAAACAGATTATAAATTAGCATCAACACATTCAATATAACATCAAACACATTCACATAAAACCTCCCAGCTGGTTACAAACACTTGCAGGAAGGTGTCACTCTTATGCAAACTTCTCAGTTATGATTCAATAGCTGCCAAAGAACATTTTTATCATTTTCACCTGAGCGGTTTAGTTGAAGTCTGCGCTTTCTTTAAAAAGCATCCTGCTCTCCTGCTATTTAAATGAGGTTGAATCTGTCATATCTGTCGTTATTCAAATGCAATCGTTTAAAACAGGATGGACCACACAGAGACGTCTGAAATGGTTTCTGCTTTTCCTGTGTGTCAGATAGGATTATTTGGATAGTACAACTGTAATGTTTCCCAAAAGGGATTTCCGCCAGTGGGACGGTATAATAAACTGAGGGCAAAAGATTCTCCAAGCAAGTTTAAATGCAAACGGAGCAGAAAGGAGAATTTGTCCCACACTGCTCCCTGGTGGTATTGCGTTGTAAACATCTCAGGCTACCCTATAGTGGCGCAATACAAACCACGTTCAGTAAAGTAAAACTCAATTCATACTGTAATACAGCAGTTTAGAATAATGTCCAGCTTGGATTCAAACAACAGAGGATGTAACTGTAAAACTGTAATACTGTAATACTTTTGATGCCTGAGTGTTTAGGCACAGACTTTGCAGTCAAACTTTATTTCTGGAGTAAATGTTTGTCACTTATCTGATTATTCCTTTGAGAAACTTAATGCAGCATGTAAGACCACATTAACACGGGTGGGTTTTTAGGCTGCTGGCATGAGCTCTTTATATTGCAGTTTGGTGCCATGAAACACCTCCTGTTGCTGTAGTGTCACAAAAGCAATTAGAGTGATCATGACAAACACTGTTAAATTCATTCTGAACCTGATAGCATGACACCACAATTCTTCAGTGCAATACATTACTTTCACATGTTTTTATTGCCATAACATATTTTTATTGTGTAGAAAAAAATGGGAAAACGGTTTATTCATAATGGCAACAGCCTGGATTATTTTTGGTAATATAATTTAAAAAAAATACTTTTTGTTCATATTCTTGTGAAATGTGACCAGGTTTTTTATGTTTTATAAGATTATCCTCTTTTTCATGCTTTGTGCTCTGAGAAGATTTGATGGTTTCTTTTTTATTCAGCATCAATTAAAAGCTTCTAAAGAACCCATTGGAAACCTCTCAGAACAATACAGCCTTCTTGTGGTCTTCAGTGCTGATCTGATCTCATTTGCTTTGAACTATTGTACTACAAGTTCCAAACAGTAACAGTTGGTACTTTGTTCTGTAGGAGTTTTGATCAGATGAGCATCCGGACGGAGGACTGCTTTATGACCGACACCTGCCCCACCCCTGTCCGCTCCCGCATTAATTCAACAATCAGCCTGGATCTTGCTTCACTTCCAGATACTTCCTATTCCCCGGGCAAGAGCAGGAAGGTAGGTACAAATGTTTTGAGTGAGTTTACCCAGGAGATCTATTTGTCCGTTCTGAAAGCAGTGACCCTTGTGCCATAGACCACAGATGCCCACAATGGGAAATACATCTTTTAATTCTTACACGCATTAATTTCAAAAAGCAGTTATTGATATTTCTGGTTAAAGAACAATGATTACATACTCATCACATTACTAAACTGACTGTACTGTAAATAGGAGGAAGTTTCAGCCTTTTGGTTTACCTGCGTTCATCAGTGGCTCAGATTACACCAGTCACAGTTCTCTGAAACAAACACTTGTTTATAACGTGTTTGCTGTTTGTTTTGCTTTTGCTGTTTTGGCCTCTTGGTCATTGTTGAGGTTATAGTAGTAGTTAAATAAGGAGATTTATTTTTACAGTTTCCTATTTACAGTTCTGTCTGAGCCTCACTGACGTTCACGTCACTTTCAGAGGCAAGTCTCCAACCAGCCTGCAGAGGGCAGCACACACAGAACGTTTCAATGGCTTATCGTTGCAGTACAGATCAAAGGAACAAATGTAGTTTCTCCAGCGACAATAAGGCAGAACATTAAACACAGTATTAAGAAAGTTCAGTATGAAAGTACAGTATTCAGACCCTAACACACAGATACCACATCTTGCTGTATCTCATTACCTACACAATAAGAATACTGTCTTCTTGTGAAAGCATTACAGTAACATGATCTGAGAATATGATTAGACTGTTTAATTTGACCCCTGGAGAAAAGTCAAAGTCACACAACAGTAGCGTCAAACAAAGTGTAGGAGGACTGGCCTTTCTGTCCACAACAAAGAGAAACTTCAAGAATTTATCCCTCAGTGGACAAACCTTTATAAAATGGCAAATAAATAACACACCTGCTCTTTTGAAAAGCTATTATCAACATCTAAACGCTTACACATGGAAAAAATAATTGCAAGATAGCACATGACTTTGAAACTAAAGCATTATATATACTGTATTAAGTGAATAACTAAATACATGCCCTAATCTTCTGTTTAGTTTTCCACTGAGAGCAAAAATGTCATTTCATGGGTCAAACTTGCTTGGGACCGAGCCTACATTCTTAACATCAGCAAACAGATCTGAATCTCTGGGTTACTGCCAATCACATTTTAGCAAATTTGCAAGGGACTTTCTGGAAAAGATCAAACACAGATCCGTCATAAACAAACATGATCGGTAGCTCAGATCAGATCAAACAGTATGGTATGCGCTGAAATGCTCTGAAATTATACAATAGTTTCAAAGTGGCATTGCCCTTTGCTTAGGCTGTAGATGTCCAGTTAATAAAAGGGTTTGGCCAAACCCAACAGAATGTGACACACACACACGTGACATCATATGACTAACCAATGTGGGCCAAGCTGAACTCTTTACATAAATGGGCAAAATGTAATAAAAATGAAATTTAAAAAGTATTTCATAATTTCAAAAGCTAAACCACGTATGTTGAAATACACAAGACATTTTGTATTCTGGGATAATAATGCGTTTGTGTGCTTTATTTTTTGTTTTTACTTTCATACTGTTCACATATTGTACTTCTTTAAAGATACTTTATATTTATATACTTTTGTATATACACTTATGTTAGAACTTTAATTATGTATTTACATATAGTAACACAAATGTAAAACAAAATATTATATTAAAATATTTTGAAAATGGTGAAAGTGTTTAGCAGTCCTGTCATGAATAAGAACCCAAATTATACTCAGTAACGCCATGCATTATTATTAATAATATTGAAGTATTTTATTATTTGGTCATATATCAATGCAGAGGTCTGTTGTTAGAGGTATGTGGACAGAGGAAGGGTGTGGCAAAGCTGCTGGTCGATCTCCGTACATTCACTATGAATGAATTTGTTTAACTTTGCCAGTTACACAACAGCCCTGTCGTGAGCGTGCTTACTTGTGGCCTAACTGGTGCCACCAAAGTAAACAAACCATGATTTCAACTTCTTCAAAAAGTTGCTCATTTTTTCCGGCGACTGCAGACTCAGAGTGAACGGCGAACGGGTGCGTGAACAGACGAGCGAAAACGGCGGAACAGCGGGAGGAATAACGTGTAGCTGCATGTCGCTTTTGTTTTATTGTTTTATTGGAGGACTTTAGACGCCTGTGCTGATTTTTGCGATTTGATTTAGGCGCTTATATTTATAGAAATAAAGAAAAACACGTTTCCAACACCGCTGAAATAAAAATGGTAAGTGTTTTTGTTGTTGTTTTTGTTGTTGTTTAGCAGAGGATGTAATTTAAAAAAACGAAAAGTATTTGTGTGTTTTATGGTGGTACAAAGTGTTGGTCCAGTTTAAGGCTGCGTCGCAAAACGTACCGTGACAATCTACCTATGCGGTAGAACCTGCGCGTCACAGTCGCGCTCTTATCAAAAATGTGCTTTTGATTTTTGGCGCGTGCTGTGATGAAGTCGGGACGCGCCTTCGACGCCCCAAAATGTTATCTAGGTAGTTTGCACACTAGGTGTTGGGACACCGCCTGTGTAATACGGGGGAGTTTGTGAAGGGGTGGAGATAGCGCCTGGGAGGGACTTGCTTCAGTGAAAGCTGATCTGTCCTAAACGCGTGAAGAAAGAGATCATCTATTATTAACGGGGAATTGGTCAGGTATGAGTTTAGTCATTTCACTGCGGGTTTATGGTTTATTTTATATCCTAATGTACTATTACGGGTAATTGCAGTGGGTGTTTTGAACTGATCAACGTGGCGCTACTAGTATGTGTCGCGGTCAGTGTGTTGTGTGAATTATATTCTGGTTAATCTTACAACATGTAACTTGTTTACCGTAAGTTTACAGGAACTGTGGATCACGCCAAAATGCGTTAGTTAGTTGTTGTAGTTACGGTTTGGTTTTAACGTAACTGATCGTGTGGTTAACTAATTCATTTTTGCATGGATATAAGTTACTGTAATGGTGTTTTGGTTACGGTAAGTGTTTTAAGCAGCACAGTCATGAACATGAGGCTGTAGTTTTCCGTTCAGATGCGTTTCCTCTTGTTCTCAGGTGACTGTATGTTCTGGACTGTTTGCACATCACTCGTTTTCTCAGTTGTTGCCAAGACTGGGTTGGTCTAACGTTCAGCTTTTAAAACCATTGGGTTGTGAAGAGGATGTCTAAGACTTGTTTCGAGTTGTCTCGAGACATTTTCTTAGGATATATTCTTAAAGAGACCCACATACTGTATATGCGATCTTGTACTTTATGTACATAACAATATACTCTCAATAGAACTGAACTTTGTTTATTTATGATAGTAAAGCAGAAACATTTGTGCTGGGTTTTGAAATAAACTGAGCTAGTGACTAAGACTGGTTGGAATACCAGCAGTGCAAGAGATGCCTGTGGAGTCACATCTGTTGTGCATGTCTGCAGATGTTACATAAGTTAAGTAAATAATAACTGTGACTGTCAGACAGACTAAAAAAGCAAAACGTTGCACTCGTTTCATGGTTTATCTTCTGGTGTTACTTTATAGACACAATTGTGTGTTAAGTGTGTTAGTGATCGTGATTAATATATTAGTTTAGTCTATTGCTAAATCAGGTTGAATGAAACATGCATGTATAAGATGTGAAATGACACAGTCATCTCTTATCATTTTGTCATTGAATTGCTTGTTGTTATTATTACAATATTCTTCAAAGTTTATTTTATAAAATTGGCTGAAATCTGTTGCATTTTATTTCTTCATTTTCCTCATAGAAAAAAAATTATTTGGTAACCATGGTAACTGGAATTTGTTCCCCCCCCACTACAATCACACCCCCTGTTAATGATGTGTTGATAACTTTATCTGTAGTCATGACTAAAGGCCGTTGTTAAGCACAATAAACAGTGACATTTATGATATACATTTATGATATGATATAGTGTTTTTTATTGCTTTTCTAATACAGTTACTGCATAACAAAAATATCAAGGACACACACTTTCATTAAAAAGATGTTACCATTGACATACCAGTTACGTTGCTATGCAACAGAAAATACAGTCAAGTATTAGTTGTATTTGATGTTGTGAACAAGTGGTTTGCCTCACAGCTGTCACCATATATTTTGTGGCTTTTAGCATGACTGCAGTGCTGTACTGTGTATTGGCCAATCAGCATTCGGGCCCAGAACTATTACTGTATCATTTATATAGGCAATGGTATAGAAATAATAAGTAAATATTAAATTGTTTGGTTGCTTATGTTTTTTCACAATCCTTTTCTTCACAAAAAGTTTCTTTTCCTTCTTATTTTTCCAGAGTTCTGAGGAGAGGTCTGGGATTTTAAACCATATCGGAAATTATTTAAGGGGTATATCTCTGAGGAATAAAAGCAAATCCACGTCTGATGACAAGGATAAAAATGTGTCGTCACAGACAAACAGCCCAACAAAATCCGCAGAATCAGAGCAACCGAAACTGAGTCCAAGTGACGTTCTAAACAAGGAGTTTGAGGATCCATTGTTTTGGTCGGAGCAGAGACGAAGCCCCAGCACATGTAGTGTTGCCTCCATTGTAGCGGACGGAGGAGACTTACCTTTTGCCGACAGCGGCAGTAGCGGACGCGGGAGTGTCAGAGAGGTGGAAGTGGTCAAGGTGAGCAGTGTCAAGGCCCACAGTGATGAGAAAACCGTTCATCTGGTGAAGGAGGCAGGCAAGAAACTCCAGGATTATCTGCAGGAGAAACAGGAGACGAGTTGTGACAGTACAGATGAAACACTGAAGAAATGTACAGACGTCCCTATACAAACCTCTGATACGTCAAAGTCCTCTACAGTATTAGGGGGGACAGAGATTAAAAAGACAGTTTTGACACCCACCCTTCGAGAGAGTGGTAATTACACAGCACTGGTCGGAGTGACTCTCGGATCACATTCCAGAGGCTTGTTGTCCTCAGACAGTCAACTTGAAGAAGAAGAGACGGATAGTATGGGTAAGAAAAACAGCAACAAGCGAAAATCACGCAAATTAAGCAATAGCGAAAGCCAGAAAGAAGTTGCCTCCACAAAAACTGCTTCCCCAGAGGCGGAGGAGAGGTCAGCGCAGTGTCCTCCTCCCTCACCTGGGCAAGTTCACATAGCCGTGTGGGCGGAAACTCACCTGACTGAGGAGGAGAATGAGAGCTCTATTACTGACTCGCTCTCCCCTGTAGAACTCGCACCTGCTAACATAGCGGGGCGTCATTCTGCATCTGCTACAAATGCTAATAAAACGTCTGTTCCTTTAAAAGCACCAGAGCCACCAGCCACTGTCACTGTCCAGGCTGAGATATCAAAACCCAACGCTGAAGTACCAGAATCGGATGCTGGAGAGAAGGTTCCTTCTAAAGATGGACATGCAGAGAGCAGACAAGAAAAACGCAAAAGCGTCAAATTATCAGAGCGTGAGAAAGTGTTCGCTAAGAAGGTGTATGTCAATCCTCAATCAAACTTGGACGGGGAAGAAAAAGCTAAAAATGAGTCCCAAAGTGAGACAGACTTGGCTGTGACGTCTATCAAGCAGGCTACAGTGAAAATGTGAGTACCCATGTGCTGGTTTTCTTTCCTGTGTTGTGCGTAACCAAGCAACAAGGTTTTTGTTTACCTTTAGACTATATATTACTGTGTGCAGTGTGATGAATTTCAGTTTGAGTCGTATAGTGACAAGATCGTTCCATAGATTGAGCTGTGCATAAACATAAAGGTCTGTAAAATTACTTGTTTTTTAAAAATTGAGAAAATCTAATTATAGCGTATGTAGTAATTTTATGGTAATGTAACTGTTTTAGTCTCTTTTGAAATTCTGAAACTGGTGGTGTTGGTATTTCTATGAAACAGAAAAGCTTTATGTAACCATTTGCATGTTTTGCTTTGTTTAAAATAGTTTTGTCTGTTACATATGACAGATCTCTATTAGTTCTATCACTAGTTATGTACTGCTAATAAAGGTGCACATTATTATATTGTACTGTTCATACTGTACTGTGGCAGTTACAGCTTTTGTATGATTCACCCATTACTTTTAATCATTATAATTAATACTTGTAAGGGTGGCATTAGAGAAGTTGCAATGGCGAAGTTAGATGTGCAGCCAAAAATGTTAATAGGAAATTAGCTCACATCATTTGAGTTGGTTAACAGGAATTAAGTGAACACGGGGTGTAACGTGATGTATTTGTGACCATTTTGGACACACAAAAAAATTGAGTCATTGTTAATAGATGTGATGCATGTAGTAATACGTAAACAATACTTGTTGTTTCATAGCATTGCTGATGTATTTGTTTTTGTCAATTTCCACAGATTACCAAACCCCAAGACTGCCAGCGTCAAGCAATTCAATTCACAAACACAAGAGGCAGTGGACGAGGGTGCTGTTACAGTTCTGAAAGAGCCTGTGGAAACTGAGAGCCCCACTGTGCTATCAGAGAACACAGTAGCTACAGACATTGGAGAGGACTCTGTCTTTCTAGAAATGCCAAGTCTTAAGGGGCCGTTAAATTCTTCTGTGAGCAATCAGACCTCATCTACACCTTCCAAATGTACAGAGAAAGCAGGCAGCGGGCCACATGGAAGAATTAAAGCGAAGGGTCCCTTACCACAAGTTGTCCCTAAAACTAAAGCTGTATCATCTGGAATTAAAAACTCTGAGGCACAAAACAACTCTGAGGCAAAGAAAAACTCTGAGGCACAAAACAACACTGAGGCACAGAAAAAAGAAGTGTCTACAGTAGAGAGGATTTCACAAAAACAACCAGATCAAAAGGAAACTAACTCTCCAACAGCAAAAGAGCAATCAAGTCCTTTCAAAATATCTGACACTAAAACAAAAATTCCAAAAAACACACCAGCTGCAGTTGTGACTAAACCAAAGAAGGTAATAGAGGCTGTTACAGTGAACGCTTTGTCTCCAGAGGCTGAAGGTCAGATTTCACCCAAACTTCAGAATGAGGGAGGATCTGTAAGTCCAACCCAGGAAACCACACCAACCAAGTCATTGGAAGAGAAGGATGCTGTAACTCAAAAAAACACTTCACCCACCAAAGAGCAGGTCACGCTTTCAGAGATTAAAAGAGAAAGAAGTTCAACCTCTGAATATAAATGTTCAGAAAAATCTGGTTTAGCAAAAGTCAGCCCTGAATCTAAAGCATCTAAAGATCAGAAGTCAAAAACACAACCATCAAGTGAAAGAAGTCCAACATCAAAGAGTAGTTTTCAGTACTCAAATAATAAAACAACTGAGGCAAAAGTCAAATCATGTGACAGTGGAAGCAAAACCACTATGCCTGACAAAACTGAAGCCACAGACCAATCGGAGAACAATGCTGGAAAGGAGAAGCCTGTAAACGAAACCCAGCTGAGTGGACCAAAAAGTTCACAAAAATTCAAGACTGATGTGTCACCAACAGGAAGGAAATCACCTCAAACGACACTACCGGGTCTTCTGAAACTAACAGCAGATGCAGAAGTTGCCATTGGGGAAAGTGAGTCATGTCAGTCATCCCCACCACCAATTACAAAGTCAGGGAGAAGTGAGTCATCCCTGGTTAACGATCCTGTCAGTGAAGGCAACGACCACACCACTGGGAACGCTGTGGTCAGGAGCCCATCATCAGAGCCCAAACCAAAAAGTCCTGTTAAGGAGGTGGGCGATATTCCAGCAGTAGTGCCACGTCTCAAAACTTCCACCGAACCCAATAAAGATTTTAAGAAGGCAGAGCAAACTGCAGATCCAAAAATAGACAAAGGCGAGAAGATGACAGATTTGTCTATTACACCCAAAGCCACTCCAAAATCTGAAAGTGAAACTGGTGTGTTGAATAATATGCACAACCAACCAAAACTCACTTCTGAAACAAAGAATGAAAAATCTATGGCTGCTGAGACTGATGCAACATTGCAAGTTTTACCTTCAAAAAATGATTTACAATCCATAAAACAGACAGAATCAGATCTACAGGTTTCTTCAGGCACAAATGTCCAAAATGTACCAGACATCCAATCAGATGTTGTTGAAGTGAAATGTGTTGCTGACAAAGGCAAGGTTGGGTTGAAGGAAGAGAAATGTATCCTTGATAAAAAAGATGCAATTTCTGTAACAGAGATGGGTCATTGCACGGTCAGTGATCTGAGAATTCAAGGCACTGAGCAGTGCTATTCTTCTGAGGAAAAAATCTTTACAGTTATTTCAGAGAATTCACCTGTGGATTCAAATCAGAGGATCAAGACCAAAGAACACAGTGTAGAAAAAGGGGTGAATCCAGATTTAAAACAACCAAAAGTTATATCTGCTACAACAAAACTAGATACCAAGAGTAATGAAAAGGTTGAAAGTAAAAAAGAAAGTGAAAGTGGTAAGCCTAAGGTGTCAGAGCAGCAATTCAACTCAGAAACACCCGTTGAGTTAGCTGCCTCAAGTAAAACACCAAATGAAGTAAACAAGTTAAAGGAAGCTGACAAGGTCTCAGTAGTTGCTGACAAGAATAAAGTGCCTGCTTCTAAACCAGAACCTGTTCAAAAGGACCATAAGATTCCAGAGCAGAAATTTCCAGCACTTCAAATACCAGATAAACTGACCTCCAAAGTGGATAAAAAAACTGAAATTCCAATAAAAAGTGTAGAATCTAATCTAAAAGCCAAAGACCCTATAAAGACTAAAGATAAAATGCCATCTGTTAACTTACATAAACTGAAACCACCACCTGACCAAAATCTGCAACAATTTACCTCACAGAATCTTCCATTCCACCATAAAAACCTCTCTAAAAATAACAAGGCACCATCTAGTTGGTTAGATGTGGACCAAAGTTTTGTGAAGAAGAAAGTGGAGAGGCGAATGGATTGCTCTGCAAGTGATGATAACCTGCTCGATACCTCTGATGATTTTGAAGCGTTCATTCGTAACATCAAGGAGCACTGTTCTCCTTTCACTCTGCCACCTAGAAAACATGGGCAAAACAAGACGCCATCACCACCTTTTGCCATGCCTGCCATCAAAGAAGATCATTTTGAGAAAGTATTTGACCCAGAGCAATTCCAGTTTGGGACACGAAAAACTACTGGACCTAAAGACCCCTCCCCAGCGATGATTATCAAGAGGAAAAACGAAGAGGCAAAAAGTAACCCACCATCCAAACGAGCTGAAGATAGCTTGATTTACAAATCTCTCTCCTCCAGACGAGAACAAGCCAAAATAGAAAAGGCCACGAATGCTGAGGAGAAAAATGGGGAAAACCAGAACAACACAGAAGGGTCTGGAAAAGTCTCTTCAAGGTTGGAAAGAATGTCAATCATCTCAAACCTTAGAAACTTCTCAAGAACGCCAACAGAGACATTGCCAGACTCAGGAGAGAAGAAAGACATCCCACTGTCCCCCGCAGTCACAACTCCAATAGAGGGGCCTGGTAATTTGCCAAGTCAAGGCAATGTAATGATTGAAAATGGTGGTTTGGTAAAGAGTCCATCCACACTTCCTCCTATTCTGAGCTTCTCAGATGTCAAGCTGCCTGACATATTAGAGAAATACATCAATAAAGGCAAAACGACCCAGCAAAGTCCTGATTCCAGTTCTGTACCAACACTGGATGCGAGTGCCACCTCCAAGGCATTTAATGCTAACATGGGCCTTCAGGGCATTCCAGGAATAACATCTCCATCCAACAGCATTCAACAGTTCCCACTATCTCCAACCACCAGCCTTACACCAACACTTGCAGGGGTAAGTGTGATGTTAAAATGTTCACTCTCTACTTTAAAGGAAACAAAATTTGTACATAATGTTTACATTGTTTTGTAAAAATGTAATTAAAAGCATGTTTTTTTACACTTAATGGTTAATGGTTAAAAAAGCCCCTCAGGTTTGTACTGAAGTCTTGCTTAACCTTTAAAACTGCTTAGGTTGTCTTCACCTGCCTGGTCTCTATCTCTTCTGTGGAATTTCGTTTGGTCTTTATTCTTAAATCACAAGAGAAAAGGAATGTTAAACACTATGGGCTCCACTTTGGTTTTGTTCATGTAGTGCTTTATTGTGTTTATAAAAACAGTAACAGTTTTTAAACTGAGGGTCCAGTCAGTCTTTTAAATGAGTGTTAGTAGTAGTTTTCTCTAAATGTTGAAAGTTCTGTATGTTTTGGATTTGTAGACGCCTGCTGTCCGAGGTTTCCACAGACGCCCTGGAAAGGTATTTAAAAGTAACTAATTATTGTCAATTTGCTGTAATTTATAGTGGTTTACTCTATACTGTTACCATCACTAGGCTAAAATGATTTTAAAATTAACATCTTTGAGTATATATAACCTCAAAAAGTGTTTACTAACCTTACTGCAACATTTTTGACACCTCTGAGAAAACTTTCAGAAAACATTAGCCAATGTTCCCTGTTAGCTAGGTGGGGGATGACAAAGCATAACACATTTAAGGAGAGTAAATAAATTGTTCACTGGTTGTTTAAATCCTTGCAGATTGTGATATTCCAACAAGCTCAGTTTGCAGGAGAGGCATACGAGGTGTTTAGGGACGTAGAAGATGCCACCTCGCTGGAACTTTCTCCAATCATCTCTCTAAAGGTCGTCCGAGGATGGTAAGGGCAGTCTCTTCTTTCCAATAATAAAATCTTGTGTTACACAATAAGCTTACTCATGCTTCCTGTTTGTTCATGTTAGTTGGCTGCTGTATGAAAAACCAGGCTTCCAGGGCCGGTCCATCGCTCTGGAGGAGGGGCCAACAGAACTAATAAATGAGTGGGCAGAGACAGAGCCCAGTGTGGAGGTGGGGCCAAATGGTCTGCCACTCCCAACCACACCCATGGTTATCGGCTCCATAAGACTTGCAATGAGGGTGAGTCAAACGTCAGGCTGGATTAATTCAGGATTGCAGGAGTCACATGCATCAGTGGTTCAGATCTCAATGGTCTGTTTGTTAATGTAGTGTTGATAGTTCACTCACCCTCATGCTGAGTCCCCTTTCTTTTTTTTAAAGTGAACTATGCCTTTAGGTTTCCACATTCTTAATGTATTTTCCATCATGAAATAAAATTAATGTGCTGTCAGCTAACTGTTTTTTTCCTAACTTATCCTGTCAGGACTACACCCCCCCAAAAATTGACCTGTTCACAGAGCTGAATGGGATGGGCAGGATGTCCTCGTTCTGTGATGACACTATTGAGATCTGCTCTTATGGCATTCCTCCAAGTACTGGTTCCATTAAGGTCCATTCTGGAGTGTAAGTAAGGTTCTGATCCTAAATGTGGACACATAAAGGTTCTTGTTAAAAATGAACATTATAGGAACGTTCTTTTGGCATCATATTAATAATATTGCTTGGTTAAAAAACATTTTTGTGAATTTGTAACGCTTGTACTAACTACTTAAGAATAATGTTTCATAATTTTGAAATTTGTAATGTTAAAAGATGTTCCACTAACATTAATGCAAGAACGTATTCGATAATATATTTTGAAAATATAGTTGGTGAACATTAGCAAGAGTTCTGAGAACGTTGCCTGGGTCAATGCTAAACTAACAGTTGAGGTCATATAGTTTGCTAGATGTTTGCCCTCATCACATGATGAAATGGAAAGTTTTGAGGATAAAATGTGGCCATATTAGACTCAGAAGTGAGTGTGTGGTTTGTGAGAGAGTCTTCTGGAATGCTGTTGTTATACTGTTACTGTTGAGTGGAGATAGTATTTTGGTTTTTTTGCCTTGGCATGTTTGTTCTTTGCCAGAACATCAGTTTTCCCAAAACGAAAATGATCCTTTAGCAGTTACATGATAGCAAATGCTAGAAATGAACGCTTACCTGACATTTCTTCAGTTAGGACTTTTTCTTACTGTAGATATGTGTGTGTTGGTAGGTGGATGGTGTTCAGTGATCCAGGTTTCCAGGGTATATTGGCTGTATTGGAGGAAGGAGAATACCTTTGTCCTGAGGACTGGGGCTTTCCGGCACCTTTTATTGGATCACTGCGGCCTCTAAAAATGGTAATTAGATACTCAAGTCACCTTCTTAAATTCCTTAAAGGAATAGCTCACAAAAAATGTCATTTACTCACCTGCCTGTCTTTCTCATTCTGTATGATTTTCTTTCTTTTGTGGAGCAAAAAAGGAAATGTCAAAATGTCAAAATTAATGTTTTCCATACAATAAATATGGACCAGGAGTATCAGGCTCCATAAATACAAAATACCACCTTAAAAGTAACACAAAAGTAATCTATTCCACTTGTGTACTATAGTTTTGCAGCCATATGATACAACAGCTTTGTGTGTGAAAGTGAAACAGATGTTATTATTCACTGGAAAAGACATGGCCACAATTTACTGGATATGGATTTAAAAGTTTGTCAATATAAAAAATGCTGTTTTTTCCTTTTTTACAGGGTGAAATTAAGGTGGAATATGCAAATGAAGTAAAGGTGAGCTGAAAATGTTTACATCGACGCTGACTTTTGTAATAATAGGTGTAGTTCATTTTAGCGTGTAAATGTAACATGACTAAAGAAGAATACGTTTAGTGAACCAAATTTTATACGCCCTGCTAATAAAGTTGCTTGTTATTACAGGTAGTGTAACATTCAGGATTCTGAGCCAGACTGAGCATGTTCAGATTCATGATTTGTTTTTGTTCCTGGCATATTCAGCATGTGCCAGCATTGTGTTCCGTGTTATCAGAGCCGTGAAACTTCAGAGGCATTGTGTCTGACTTCTTAAAGGTGCAGTCAGATCTTTGACTGAGGCATGTGATATGATAATGATTTAATTACAATTAAATACTACTCACAAGAACAACCAAAAGTTGTCAATTAAGGACAGGCAATGACAGTAGCAAGTAAACCAAGAATATTATGGATGAAGGAAACTGGGTTGTTTTATGAGAGTTTCTCAGGGCTTTCAGTGCCAGAAATTCCAGAAGTTCTGAGTGCAGTAAATGGGCCTTGAACCCACAGCGACAATGAATCAAGAATTCCCAGCATTCCAAATGTTCCATACACAAGTACACACAAACGAAAACATGTCAGTTGCTGAACCATTGAAGCATTGCACAGACATCTAAGGTATTTCGTTTAGTCATATTTTGTCAGAAGGCTAATTGATGCTAGCTAGCATACGTGGGATGGTGTAGTGTTCAAACACAATGTGTTGCTTTGTACGCATTGGGTTCAGCATCTCGCCCCATGACACCACAATTATAAGATATTAGCATCATCTAAAACAACTCAATTCATGAATATATTAAATGTGTGACTAATATTAAGTTTCAGGAAACTAAATGGAGTTATAGGGAACTGTTTTTCAGTTTCAGTTCTACAGAACTTTAGTGGCATGACAAATATTTGTTCAATTGTTATGCTAAAGTGTGTACAACTGAGCTTTGTACAAACAAGCAAATATCAGAGCCCAACAATGTACATGAATTATGATACAGTGGCTAATGCTAATGGGATTTTATTTTGTTTGTGTCTGAAATCAGGCGGTGCTGTATGAGAAGCCGATGTTCCAGGGGGAGTGCATAGAGATCGAAAGAGAAATTTATAGCTTTGATGAGATGGAAGATCAAGAGAGCGCAGAAGAAGAGAGCGAGACTCCTGACAGCACTTCTGTGAACAAGAGGAAAGTCTTGAGTTCTGTCGGCTCATTGAAGATCCTGGGGGGCCTGTGAGTGTATTTATGAAGCTACAGTTGCACAGATGCTGTTGTTGCTTATTCTTGCACTGTTGTAAATGTAGCCACACCATCATGTGTGTCGTGCCTCTAGTGACCCTGTAGGTTTAATGTCTAACTTTTTTAAACTATATTGCAGTTGTATTTGAGAGTGATTCGTATTATTGTTACCTCATAGCTGGGTGGGCTACTCTGCGCCTGGGTTCGAGGGTCACCAGTATCTTCTGGAAGAAGGGGAGTATCTAGACTTCACGGACTGGGGCGGAGTTCAAGATGGGCTCTTCTCTATACGTCCCATATTAGCAGTACGTACCCACACTTTCACTGAATTACACAAAAAACGCCTTGCAGCAAAGCATGCTGGGAGAAATACATAATAAATGCTTCTTCAGAATCAAAGCAACCCTGTGTTCTGAAAATAATTTTTTGGTTTTATTTCCTGTAGGATTTTATGACACCTCACGTGAGGTTGTTCAGTGACCCAGATTTCAGCGAGCGAGGGTTGAACCTGGAACTGCTGGAACCTGTTGTCAATATGGAAGCCACAGGCTTTGGCATAAAGACACAGTCTGTGGAGGTCCTATCTGGAGTGTAAGTACCTGTATGCTTTTCATTTCCCCCCTGAGGTGTCACTTTTCTCTCTGGTTTTCTTTTTTAGCCCTTGTCTTCAGTAAGTAAATGCCTTCAGATTCAGTAAATCGGTACAGATTCGGTAAATAAAATCTGTCAGTGAAATTCATATTAGCCCAGTTGGCCAGCAGCACACTACAAATCTGTGGTTTGGTAAATAAATAAAGGCAAACAATTCATTTAAAAATTTAAAATAATATTAAATATAAAAATATTTATAAAACTCAGAAGCAGGTTTTATTTCGTCTTCATGCATCAAAAGACTTCTGAAAATGACTGTCGTTTCAGAGGCAGAACAAGCCGTTAAACCTTATTGACAAATTACCAAGACAAACATTTGTCTAGTTTAGAATAACATGTTCTCATGAATCATACACAATAGGTCCGGGTGCATGCATGAAAATATAAACAGGGGCCGTGATGATTTCATGTTGACATGTAGCGGCCCAACAGGTGATTTATATTTTAATGTTTTTTATGGGGGTTACCTAAAACACACCTCCACAGTATCACTGTTTGCTATATTGTCATGGTGTCAATTTTGATTTCAAACTGGCAGTTAATGAGAAAGACAGGAATGTCTATGAGCAGGAGGTGTCAAATATCCTGAGGCACAAACACAATCTGTCTAATCAGAGACTTTTAGTCATGATGTGGCCAACACACACACACCCTTTCATATCTCTCACTCTCTGTCGCTCTCTCTCCCTCCCTCCCCTCTTTATCACATGCAGATAGACTGTCATAAATGTTTCATGAAGTGTTGAAACACACACATACTCTACATGCCACTTTTGCGCTGCGTAGGTAATAAAGGGTGCGACTTTGCTGTCGTATATATAAATATGTAAAATATAAATAATCAATTCTGAGCTCATTGCTGATGTGATAATGTGATATATCAGATAAACTGTGTATATTAATCTATGTATATTTATTCATATAATCCTATATATTAGATTAGATCTAATTAGGTGTTTGTCTTGATTACATTAGTTTACCTACAGTTTAAGTTTATCTCTGATTGGCTGGTCCACAACTTCTGTGGTTTATCTGATTAGAATAATGTGTTAGGTGTTATTAAGATTAATAAAAGAGCTTTTTACCTTCCTCTGTTAATTTAGGAATATCAATGAAGGTCCCTTTTAATCTATTAATATCAGTGTTTGTTCTGTGAAACTCAGTTTGAATTAATGTGGCTGTTTCATATCTGCTGTGTTATAAAGTGTAAAAATTAACATCTGGCTGTGAACAGGTGGATAGTGTTTGAGAAAGCTCAGTTCTCAGGGGAACTGTATGTTCTGGAGAAGGGTCTGTATTCCAGCCCGGTGGACTGGGGGGCACAGAACTGTAGACTCTTGTCTCTTCAGCCTGTAGTTTTGGTAAGTGGTTAAATAAAAATGTTTATTTTTA
>JBAJNP010004630.1:0-32624 GCA_036877545.1 Yasuhikotakia modesta | reverse complement strand
TGAGCGTGTGTGTGTGTGTGTGTGAGTGAGTGAGTAAGCGAGCATGTGTGTGAGTGCATGAGAGAGTGAGTGTGCATGTATGTGTGTACATGTGAGTGAGTGTGTGTGTGCATGCATGTGAGTGAGTGACCGTGCATGTGTGTGTGTGTGTGTGTGTGTGTGTGTGTGAGTAAGTGGGTGTATATTCATTTAGACAACTGCCTCACCACACAACAGCCCTGAGCACCTGGGCACTGGAGCCCAGCACTCCAGGAACACCTGCTCCTTCTTATTATTATTTCTTTTTGGTAGGATGTCAGAATGAAAGTTGTAGCATCACTAATAACACATTTCTTGCCAACTGTTAACTAGAAAGCACATAAGTTTCATTACATAAGTTGACTGGCAGCTGTTCAAAAGAGTTTAAAAATAAAATTCAAGTAGCAGGAACAACAAACAGAATTCATTAGTCGAGATGAGAAGTGCAACAAGCCTGCTAACTAATAAGGTCATGGTTTTAAAACAAGACTGACATTTTCTGACCATAAGGTTCATGAGTCATAAAAGGTCATCTGTCTGGCTTAGGTAAAATGGTCTGATGACCTATTGAGTCTAATCTGCTGTTAGTCCAGGCAGGCAGAGCATTTGTACTGTAACACTTTAAAAGTGAGATGTTTAAACAGCTAACCCAAACAAGCTATAAAAATCAAGTAAATCTTTGGATCATTTCTGCTTGATCTAGGATTATGTTTTATATTAAATGAATCAAAGATCTGAGTATGGTACAATCAGGGGTAAAAACCTGTTTATTTCATTTTAGCCACCAACAAAATTGGTCTGCTTCAAACTGAGCAATCCCCAAATATTTTTTAAATAATCATAGTATTTCAATATGTTGCAAAAAAACAAACACCCACCCACCCACACACAGATATCAGAGTCACAGATATTAAAATCCTACAAAATATATCTCTTAACCCAACAGCAGCCAATACGAACTGACAATGCACCACAATGCAATAGCTGCACATTTTTGCAAATTAAAACTCCTCACATAAACTTTGCATTTGTTCCATACTGTTGCAGGCAGAGCTATCAACATGCCTCTTCAGATGCATGTTTTAAAATGCGTAATGAGACAGCAGTTTGGAATGCAAAACTGGGTCCCTGCTGCAGCTCCACATCAAACATCCACACGGCGTCCTGAGTGAAGGGGAGTAACCCAGATACTGAATTCAGCTTATGATCTGAGGGAGCTTCTCTGTATGGAGTGAAGATGGGGCCCCATAAGACATGCATGCCTGATGCCGGGTGAACCACAGGGTATATGAACAGGTGTTGACTGCTGCGGTCTAAACAAGCACTTAGGAACTCATTCCAGTTTGTTGAACTCAACTGGAGAGTGTTTAATACACTGATGAGGAACATTTTGGTAAGGTTTTGTTTTTGTCTTAGGGCTAAGCCACAGGATACTACAGAAGACTTTTGCTGATCTAACAATTTTACAAACAGTTTCTCTATAGTTTTTCTTCCATTAAAAACACTGTTATCTGTGTTACCGAGAACCTAAATTAACCCTTTTGGACTCATAAACGGACAGATTTGCACCGGTGAGGTGCCCTCTAGTGTTGGGCTAGGGAACAAGAGGCAAATGCATGGCTGGCCTTTAACACCTGTGCTGGTGTATGTAGTTAAATGTTTGTGTTTAGTAAATAAATAAAACAAACACAAAGAATTTAAACAAAAAAAGAATGGAAACCATGTGAGATCTCAGTGCCAGATATGTTTCCTCCACCGTAACAACTGAGAGTTTCTCGTACTACAATAAACCAAAGTGTGTCTTTGTTCTGTTAAATGAGAGCAGTTTCCCACGCAGCTCACTGTTGGCCTCAAAGGCTCTTTATCTTTTTACACAAAGCACTGAAGGCAGAACTGGCAGTTATAATAAAAACTAATCTATTTGTCGTATATTTACTACATTATCAATATGAACGTACCAAGACAGGTTGAGGCACGGTTAAAGACATTTAGCACAGCCTAAATGATTTATTGCATTTGACATTTTGAGAGCAGCTCATCACAACATATGCAAAAGATTAATAATAGGGATGTGATGTAAGACAATGGAGGCTGTCAGTCAAGCAGCTGAGAAAACCGAGCGTGTCATTCTGTAGTCAGTGTGTCTCAGTGTGTGTGTGTGTGTGTGTGTTCTCCTCATGCTTTGAGTTAGAGTGAACATGGCACTCTGATTTAAACTGCAGCAAATGCACCTTTCACAACAGCTGCTCTGAAATTACCCATCAAAACCATCACCAGCCAGCCCAGCTTCATTCCAATCAGCTTGTAATGTCTGCTCATCCTGTGGGGCTCTTGTCTAGCAGAAAACAAACACTCACACACAGAACACAAACAAACACACACATACTTGCTCATGCGACCTCTTGTACTTAGAGAAGCAGGGCAAATTTGTATATTTTGAGTGTCTTTGCTCAGTGCCAGCCTTCATTGGTAAACTAATGAAGATATTCCTGACAGGAAAATGATGATGTCACTGATGACACAAGTGAAAAAGCCATACCATAAGAATATAAAACAAGTTTTTTATAAGTTTTTCAGCTTTTCCCCTCACTTTGCTGTATCTGTAACTGTTTGTGTTCTTTTCTTTTTGTACAGACACTTAACCTGTCCAGTAAAATGTGCACTTGTACATATGGTTTAAAGCTTTTCTGCCTAATCTGAGTGTTAGTAAGTAATTTAATTGGCATAAACCAATGTAGTCAAATATAATTCAAACACAGAAAATAATGTATTATACCAACAGCCTGTTTATCTAAGAATTCATTCGGTTCATGTCTGTAAACATTTCACCCTTCAAACAAACAAAAAAGAAATAAAAAAAAATGTTTCAATGTATCGGTGTGTTGACTGAATACAATATAAACGTGATGTAATCGATGATAGATCATCATGACCTGCTATGAGAATCAAGGTCTCTTACTGGTTCTCCTTTCTATAGATGTATTTGTTATTTCAGTACCTAAGTGGTCCATGTCAAAGTTTGCCATACAGCTCTAAGTCCCAGTTTATTGCACAAGTGTACGAACCACTGCTGTGGATCAAACCCGTTAATGTTTTCTGTACTTTAAACGTTACATGACCCACAATAAAACTATTCTATAATTTACATGTTATGGAAAGTTATGTTGATGTCGTCATAGTTACATAAACTATTTGATCATTAAATCCTTGTTACGTACAACAGTCGTTACACTTCATCTAAATTACGGCAACTCGCTACAGTCATTACAAAGAACGCATATACTCGAAAAACATACACAGAGACATAAACAACAACATTATACCACATAAAATTATATCACTTGTTAAAAGTGTAACCAAATTGACCGCATGCGTAGTGAGATTAGTTTTAATAAACTGTCATACAAACAAACAAACAGTGAATGAATGACGGGTGAACACGTTACCGGTGATTCGCCTCCGGCGCTTTTGCAGAGAGGACCCCGGAAAACTCCTTTGATGCTCCGGTAGTGTCCATTGCTGAGATGCGTAGAGCTGATCACAAGGTAGTAGCACGCCATCCGGTCCAGCGTCACCCATGAGCCGGTTCCAGGGACGAGCAGGCGAGCAAGTTACTTTCTAGATGTTTTCAATGGACAGAAGTTGCAAGAGATCGATACGGTGTCTTACAAAGCGATCGCGCCAGTTAGTGTAGCAGCAACGCTGGGTGGGTTTAAGACGATGCACCGTTGCGATACCCAATTCCTGCTGTTAGTAAAATAGTGCTATAACTATTACTGACTGTCGCCAGTCTGAACGTCTCACACTTTATGTCACATTCTCTGTAAGCTTTCCTCTTCAAGAAGACAACTGTCCACCAGATCTGACAGTCCAGACGTCCAGAATTTGAGTCTCACAGATAATCACTCAAACCTTCAACATGTCATAATGCCTCCTTTAAAAAATCACAACAACTGAGGTCCCGTCCTCTCCAAAAGCCACCTAAAAGTCATGCCTGGAGAGTGTGGTAAAAACACAGATCCCTGTCTTCATTCAGTACGTGATACTAACAGATTTGAATCTAAATAATGTTTCAGTCCATCACCATTAAAGTTGATTTGCGTTTGTTTCATTCATTCAGTGAAACGGATGCTGTTCAACACACTTGATGTCAGATCGCGTTTCTCTGCGCCGAAACGATCCGCGCTCTGCGCCGAGTCCAAATGAGCGTAAGGCAGAGGTTCCCCCTCTCTCTCTCCCTCTCTTTCCCTCCCTCTCTCTCTCTTTCTGCTGGAACGATTTGTGAGAGAGCAATAAAGCCTTCATCGAAATGTGAAACACACTTCCTACAAGCCTTTTAGTATTTACTGTATTTAGTATGTACATAAGTGCTTTATGCTATCTGGTGACGCGACTTTTGGAGGCGGCGGGGGGATGAATTTTATATAATCTATTCGTACATTGACCTACTCAGCACTATTTCCAGTACATTACAATAAAGTGACGTTTGAATGAATACCTAAACTGTGATAAGGAGTGTAACGTTGGTTGGGTGGAGAGCTGGAGACGGGCGCTGTCCCGTGACTGTGGTGCTGAAATGAGAAACCTCAGGACGTGAGAGGTCCTGGAGCGATTCATTGTACTTAAGGGTAATAAAACTAACGCTATTTTTGGCAGGGGTCTCGCGTGCAGATGCAAGTCAGCACGTCTTGAGTTCAATAGACTTGACTGCACCGTCAGGATGGGCTAATTGGCCATTAGTTCCTTTTATAATGGGTTCAGTCGATCTGAATGAGCTTCTGTTGTGGAGGTAGTTTCACATGCAGTAACATTATATATATATATTGCATTACGAATGTTTACATATATAACTATAAATGTTATAGTTGTTTGTATGCTCGCCATCTGTTGATTATAGTGATCTCACATGTCAAGTTAAATCACTGCTTGTCAGTCTTGATCAAAGCATCCACTCTAAGTGCTTTATATAAAGGCAACACTATATGTCTCCCTTCGTTCTCCTTCAGCGTATACAACATTTACGGTAAGTGACCCAATGAACAATCGTTATGAAGCTACGGACTCTTCTTTCGAGGATATGCGTGACTGAGCATTTGCTTTGTTTTTAAGGAATATTTAGTGTGTCTTTCTGCTCTGTAGGCAGCAGTTTTGTGTCAGTAGTCTTTTGAACAATCAGCTGGAAATGTACAACCTAAAACAATGCAAACAAATGAAACAGCGAGGTCACTCAAGGCTTAGCGAAGCTTTTCTTTTGTGCGAATATAAAACACAAATGTGTTATCATTATGCACAGGAGTGGCTGGAGTTACTGGAGCACTCTAAACTGCTGATCTGCCATTATCTCCAGGGTACAACTTCTTTTGTGTACATTTCAAAATGAGGGGAAGCAAATATCATTTCCCATTATGAAAACATGCCCATGCCATCATTATGGAGGGAAGCATGGCCTGTAATTTAAAAGAAAAAACACTTTAAATTGTATTCTGGAGTTAGTGGGTATCTAATCTTTCTTGGTTTTGCCCCCAGCTGGGTTCTCTCTCTCTCTCTCTCTGTCTCTTCTTCATTCACTCTTTTTCATATATCCTGATAAAATTATGAAATATTAAACAGAACTTTTTGGCCTGTATTCCTCCCTTCAGTATCTTCAGTGTGATTCTCAGTCCAAGGCAAAAGGAAGCCTCGCATGTCATAATACAGTACAGTTGCGCCCCACGCTTATACATCCTCACTTTACAGGGTGAATTGTAGGGGTCACCACCATATATGATTTATATTCAGATTCAAATGTACCAAAGCAATGACTGGAGACTTCTCAGCCTGTGGAGAAGCAGAGAAATGAAATATTCTGCAATCTAAATGTAAATGTAAGAGAAATTGTAGGGTTTTCTGCACAATTACAGCATACTAAATTTATTGGTCGTTCAGGCTGATAGTGTAAAATAGAGAGAGCAAGAGAGAGAAATGAGAGCCATGACATGAATCTATTGGCATAATATATTTTTAGTTACTTTATAAACAAATTGAAAGTGTGCCATATCTATAACGTACAGCAGAGGTCAGAGTGTGTGTGTTCACATTTTCCATTATTATAGAACAGTCTGCTGACCTGTTACTCTAAATAAAAAACAGTGTTGCTTTGTGTGAAAAACACAGCAGAACTGAAGTCATATGAACTTTATTTTATGATACTTTAATGGTGTCTTTGTGAAGCTTTATGCAGTATATCAGAATCCACTAGATTTGCATGGAAAGCAATAACCTGGACATTCAACCTAAAAAATAAGGTCATAAACGTTTGGAACGACAAACCATTTAGGTAGGTACATAAATCTGTACTTCTCTTCAATAAAAGACTTTTAATGAGTCTCATTATGCTGAATTCAGCTATGCAAACATTAAGACACACTATCATTCATCAGTAGGAGATAATGGCACATCTACAGACGGCCTAAAATCAGGTCACACACACGTTTGTCTAAATGAGGACATTTCATAGACTTTTATTGTTTTATACACAGCTAGTTCTTTACAACTTTTTTGTATTTATATCTTAATCATTTGTAATAATTTACCGTATGTATAGTATTTTTACAAATGAGGATGTCCCGAAAGGGAAATTTTGCTCATGTTTTGCTGTTGGGTTCCAATTTACACTTGCACCCCACCTCCTCCAGCCCCCACCCCTGAACACACACACACAAACACACACACACACATACACACACACTATTTACAATCGTTAAATACAAGCAGACCCAAACATACATCACATACAGAAGAGGCAAAATCCAGATGAGAGGTTGGAATTCTACTGGTAGAATTTATTTCCACACAGCTTTATGTGCCCTGACTCTGACTGGGAATTTTATTACAGAAAACCACCTCTGTGTGAGAGACAACCCCAGGTTACACATCCAATAAGGTGAGTGTGTGTGGGACCGTATGCCTGAGAAACCGTGCGTGAGTTTATTGCTGACGCACTGACACTCAGTAAAACACATAGAGTGGAGGTCAGACGACAACAGACCTCTCTGACACTCCAGCAAAGTGGGTTTTCAGAACCGCAGAAAGTGCTTAAACATTATATTAGTTCTCTAGATCTTTTTTTAGAATCACTACATGAGAAAGCAGAACATCACTCAATCATGGCATAATGTATGTCTGACCTTGTTTTAAAGAAACACATTAAGGCCACATTGATAAGTGTATTGACAGATGTATGTGGTTCCTTAACAATTTTTACTAAAACATTTCTCCCCAAAGGTTTATCTTACACTAAATAAAGACACAAAACATTTCTTGAAAACTTTGCACCATGCCTTCATTGTTTATTTTCTAACTTTCCACATGCCGTATAAAGTATGTGTAGATTCTATCATTTTATTCTTATCCAAAAAACTAATCCAAAATGGTTCCCAATGTATTTCTCAAATGCACTTTACAAAAGAGCAAAATGTCTACTAAATGCATATTGTAAATGAGATGTTTGCATACACTGCTGAATATTGTTTACTGCCACATTTAATAAACTAGTTAGTATAAAATGTCTTTCTTAGTATAATGTGAATATACTGAACGTATAAATCAGATCACAGTGCAAAATCAGTGAGACTGCCAGTGTGCTAATTCAGAGCAAAGTGTGAAATTTTAATTGGTTCTATATAAATACAAACATATATTCGCAATTATATACACACCTACACAGAAGGAAAACAGCAGAGGGTCATCTAGTCGAGTTCAGCGGGTCTGGCATATGCATAAGTTTGCAGAACACAGTTGTTGCACCACTTAGTTCCCTAAAATAAAGAACCGGCCACCCACATTAAATCAATGCCAGTGTTTGCATTACCCCCCCATGCCCCTCTGACCTATTGCTCCACAACATCCAGCAGTAGCCAGTCAGAAAAAGCCTCTCATCCCTTGTCAATTCCGCACACAGCGGAGCCCTGCATATGAAACATTTTGGACGCTATCCAGAGGGCCATATTGCCTGATCCTGAAAATATATTATTTATCTGCTGTGGAGAATAATACCAGAGTAGGTTATGAACCCTCAGGATTAATGACTGTTTTGGCTGTCCTCTCAAATCTCTGAAAACAGGGCGGATGCATTCGAAATGTAGGATATTATTGACAAAGTCTTTATTAAAAGTTATATTTTCAATAACTATTTTAATGAAATAGGTCTTTCGTTTTTAAAAAAGTGGAAAAAAAACAGGACTGTGCTATTGGTATGTCACAAACTTTTTCTGATATTAACTGTGTTTAATACTTAAAAGGTCAGATTTTCTTACATTAAAAGACAGAAGATGGTTTTTGGAACATTCTTGGATTATGCTGGGATGATCTGAATCATCAGATTTTGAGCAAACACCAGGCCAACTTGACTGTGTGCTGTTATTAAAGCAAAGGGAGAATTTTAAACAAAGTAATAGTTTAAACCAATATAAAGTATACAAGTAATATAATATGAAATAACAAAATGCAGTGCAGTTATATAACAAAACATATCTTTTTTCCTGAGGTCTGCTTTCTTACTCAAGGTGAAATGTTTAATTTCAAGTGCATGTGAGACTGTTTCTAAGAATACTTGATACCATTGATACAACCACTTGACAGATGAAAATCAATCAGAGAAATCAGCTAAGATTCAGTGGATGCTAGGAGCAAGTTCAAGAAATCTTCCTATTATATGCTACAGTTACAAATGACCAAACAACTGAGAGCAAATCATGGTTTCTGCCTTCAAATCACATTTACCTTGCAATTACTGTGAAAGTGAGTCTAAATTTCCAACAATACATAATTGAATTGCAGGTCAGGCTGACTGCCACTAAAAAATGCTACTTTCCAAATTCTGCAACATCTTTAAAAGGTTCCACCAACAAACGCTTTTGATAAGTATGATATATAATGTTAGAAAAGCATTACTGCAGGAGCTTTGAAACTTTGATACTTGGAACTTAATGACATAAACCTTAAAAGAGAAACTTTTACAGAATGATAGCAAGGATTTCAGAACTTCCCCTGTAAGCTGAGAATGTCAAGTCACATTGTAAAACCACTGCCTCCTGTTGCACAGATTGGCTCATCAGAGTTTTCGCTGAATATGAAGCACATCACTAATGCATTACTGCCAAAGATTATTACAGGGACAATTAGTCTCTGGGACGACTCCTGAGTGCAGTTTGGCAGGAAACCCCTGTAAGAGGGGGCGTGCGAATTTGTGCTGCTTCAAATGGATGCGGCAAGACTAACATCACACTAACACAAATGTCATTCAAAAATTTGGTGGGTAAAAAAGCAAAAACGCAAGCTGAATTTGAAGTTACAGTCTATCTAAATTAAAGCTCATTTAAACTGAAGGGGGACTCTATTATCATTTAATCTTTTCTAATCTTTCCAGGGCAGCATGTTCTCTGATTTCTCAGAATAAAGTGCCGCGGCTCCATTATTACGCCCCCCTGCCACCGCAGATAATGAGCTCCAATGATTGCTAGAATTCCTGTCGGATCAGAATCTGAGGAAGAGGGAATGTGAAGTGAAGTCTCCGGGCCATAATCATGATTTCCATGTTCTAATTCAAGACAATAATTACTGCTTTAATTATTATTGCTGTAACCAAACTTAAATCTGAGTTTAAGCATGTGCTCCTCAAAATTGAAACATTTGGACTATATTGACGCAGTTCTAAGTTGTAATCAGAGTTATTCTAGACATTCATAGATTTGTGATTGAGAGAACAAGAGGGTTTTAAATGGTACAGTTTGTTTCTTAAAAACACAAAACAAACAATATGTAAGAATAATAATATGAAACATCTGATGTAATACATATGTTCTCTTTATGTTTTTTATTTTAAAAGGGTGGTTCTGTCCATCTAAATGAACTGAATAGCTGACATGGATAAGTGATACGTATAAAACTATATACAAAAAAATATAAAAAACTTAACACTAAAAGAAACACTAAAAGAAAAGCTGTTGTATACAGAACATTCTTTATAATGAAGAAAAATGAGACATTTTAACGCTATAGCCAAAAAACACAACAAAAATAAACACCTTGTGCTGTGAGTAATTTCAGTGCCAACAGTGGTTGACTGAGATGTAAACACATCAGTGTGTGTGTGTGTGTGTGTGTGTGTGTGTATGTGTGTCTTACCAAAACATCCTTTCTGTAGCTTGGCTGTAATGATTACACATACACTGATACACATTCAAATCTCTCTGGCACATCAATCTGGCTTTCCTGGAGCATGTGGGAGAGAGAGAGAGAGATAGACACAGAGAGAGAGAGAGAGAGAGAGAGAGAGGGAGAAAGAAATAGAGAGATTGATGGAGAGAGAGAGATCTTGTAAATGTATGATCTCAGTATGAAATGTACGATCTCAGTCCCTGTGTATGATATGTAATATATTACAGTGTAAGTATGTGTGTGTGAAACGTTATATATGTAGATGTAATATGACGTGTGTTAGGGAGGATGCAGAAAGGGTGTTAGGGTGTTATTAATATTATGAGATGAGCAACGAGGCCTAATGTGACAGAAGGTGATATGAAGTGAGAATACATGTCAGCCTTGTTCACACTTACCCACAATGCACCACACTTCTGCAAAGTGACACCGACTCATCTATAATGCACAACAGATTTATCAGTTACTGCTTTTTTTCTATTTTTCTCTTGCATATACACATAAACTGTCCTCTGGCTACATGTACTGCTTGTTTCTATTAATGGAACCCATTTAAGCAACGTTTTTACAACACAAATCAAAATGAATTATGGGTAATTTCAAAGGCAACCTATGCATACATGTTATTCTTATACTGATAAAACCTAGCAACCAAATGCAACACTGTAGTCTTGTTTCTCTGCCACTGAGAGCAGAAATATGAAAATCATAAATAGTGTGAGTGACAGACAAACAGTGTCCAGACATCCAAATTATTAGCTATTTTAGTTTTATCATAATGGCAGTTCGATGTGCATTTCAGTGGCTATTTAAAATCTGTATATATTTCATTCGTAATTCCATGGTAATTTGAAACAGCATAACCCAGATTTCTTTCATTCCCAAAATTACTTACAATAGCTCTCTGTATGAAATAGTAGCGCATAGATCACAAAAAAACATTAATGGAGCAAAAATCATTTCTGCAGAAATTAGTATATTTTACACTATGAATAGCTCGCTCAACAAAGAGGGCCAAGCAGTTAAATACCCTCAGGGCTGTTATCATCATTATGAGAACTCTGGGACTCAAGAGAGATTGAAGTGGATCCATTTCAGTTGTCCATTAGGAATTTTCCATCTGGACACAAGCCCAGCACAGCTGCAAAATCTGCAAGCAGGGGTAGATGAGGTGAATTTGCTCTGGATGGGGCGATACATTGTATTCTGAATAAAAAGACAGAGAAAGAGAATATAGGATATTATACACAGTTTCACAATTGTGTTTCCAAGTTTAGCTGTGGCATTATTTGTTTACACATTAAAAGCAAGGTATGCAAAAGCATAGCATCAGTTCTGTCTACGAGAACACACATAAAAACAGCCTCATTTTCATCTTTTAATCATTAAAAATGTCCTGACTCCACAGCAAACAGAGCAATTTCCTTTACTGTCCTAATACTTACTGGGGTCACTGTTAAATGTTTAATTTAGAACAGTTTAAGTGTTTAACTGTTTGACATTGTGGTTTTACGGTACTTAGGTTCTTTCTGCAGAGGTTGAGAATATGTTCCCTAAATAGGGAACATATTCCCTAAAATTTCCCAAAAATTCCCAAAATATTGCCAAATTTTAGTTAATGACACTTCAGTATTAGAAAGCAAATTAAAGTACCTAGTCCTAGTCATGTTGCACATGTTTCTGGCCTACACAGAAAAAAGACCATCTAAGCAGACATGCAAGTTTGTCTTGTGATCACAGTTGTACAGAAATAGCAAAGATGTTTTTCTTCTGTTGTGAGAGGTTCATGCCCCTCTGACATTATTGTTAGCATGTGCATGACGGTAATCTAATGAACGTCTGCGTCTTTCTGTGAAGTATTTGATAACAAAAGATCTTTGAAGATCTGCATGGTGGAACTGACCAATCACAACAAAGATGAACAACAGTCTGCGAATGTCAAGCAGAACAGATTGCGAAAAGTGAACTCTCATTAAAAATGAGCTGGTGTCCAAATGCTGTCTGTGTGCTTGCCCACAATAACAGTGAAACAGGGTGTGGTCCAATCTATGATCTCTATGAGGAAAACAGCTTCAAAAATACTGAATAAAAATGCAAAAACATTTGTGTGAAGGTTAAATCAATGAAGTAAGTTGTGTGACTATAAGTCAAGCTAAATATACAATATGCTCTAAGTCAAATTAGCATAATTTTTACTTTCTCAGGATATGAATGCATGGCCAAAACAACAACAACCAAGTACTTTAAAGGAAATGCTTGAGATTTCTTGTCCTTGAAGCTCCCCAACACCTGATTAACTTCTAACAGCATCCTGAAAAGCCTTTTCCCATGTGTAACTTAAACCTATAATCAGTCAACAGTTTCTGCTGAAGCTAAAGCCTGTAGCAACACTTTTCATCACCAATTAAGCTGCCAACCTCCTGTAATGGTCAGTCCCAGCAAGTTCACTGAGAGGGGTCACGGGGTTAAAACACTCAGAATGTGCAATTACCCTTCTGTGGGGTAAGTGGGAAGAGTGACATACATATACAGCAGGGTGAATGAGAGAAAGAGAGAGTGAGAGAGAGAGAGATGTAAAACAGAGGGAAATAATTAGTTTAATGGAGAGGAATTAGAACAGTAGCATTTAGCAGTGGAGAGTAATTGAATTAACTGGCTTCTGAATAATTCTCTTTTCATTCTACCTATTTGCTTATTAAATGTATTTGTCACGGCTAATTGAACTGTCCTCTTCTTCTATATTACTCAAATTGTGGTTGAAACTTCACAGTACACGTGGTGTAGCCATTTTCTGAGAATAATTGGATTCGTATTTGACAATTACATAACAACAGACAAATACAACAGAATAGAGGAATGTGATAATTACACTTCCTGTCTCTGGCTCACTCCTTTGGGATTTGTCCTGCAGTTTGTGCCAAATTCCACCCACAACCTTTGAAACGTTTTTATTCTCAGAATGCGTAGCTTAGTTTGTGTAAATTTTCTGGTGAGACTGGAAAGGTTTTTTTGGTGGCTATGGAGCGTGGCCTTAATTTGACAATGGCATTGTTTCACACAGGCTAGATTTATTTGTATGTTTTTCTGTGCTTACGTCTGTGTCTTACATTGTTTTGCTGTCTCTCCCCTCCGCACAGACACACACAGCACATGTTTAGTCTCAGCGGGAACAGTCGGATGTTACTCTGCTCACGTCTGTGACTTTTAAGCATGAATATTGTTGAACACCTGACAAGTTGTTCCTTTCTCTCAATCCGGTCCAATTCAATTAAGGTTTGTTGACATGAGATTTGAAAAATGGCAAAGAACAGAAGTGTCTATTTTCATTAGATCTACAGTAACACCGCACAGTTGATTCAGTTATGTAAAAAGAACCTTTTTCCAAGACCTGAAAATTTAATTTATTTAAATGCTACCACATAAAGGACACTCTTGGTTACCCAGAACACCATTTTTACAGTGTATTTCAGCTCTGCAGACTTCAAGTACTTACATATTTTATGTATATTTTTTGTGCAGAAGCTCTAAAATATGAAACAGTCCTATATTTCACATTAATATATAACTTTCGATTTTTGATGAAGTTCATGATAAATTCATGGTTTGATGCCATAAAAGCCCTCAGAGTCGTTTCACTCAATGCATCACAGCCAAACCCAAACCACTATGGACTCTAATCTTAATTCCTAATTTACAGTAGGTTAGGCAGAGCTGTGCAGTTACAGCCATGGATACGCCCAGAACCGCCCACAGTCCGTTCAGTGACATTTGGCCCATAGTCAAAGGTTTGGCTACAACAGACTGTGCTCTAGGACCTTTCCTGTGTACATGAAGTAAAATATGTTTTCCTGACTTTGGTTTTGTCCAGACTGACTATCAGTGCCACTCCAGTTCTGTTCCAGATTCTGCTGAGGACCTTCTGTTGTGGGTGGAAGGAGCAGCAAGTCACCCAACACCACATAGCCATGTAACAGAATAGAAGCATCCAAATTAATTATGCAGGGGATTGTGGGTAATGTGAGTCATGTGATTTGTCAAGTTCAGGTCCTGTATTGCAGTGATACAAAAAACATAAACTATTTAAATGCATTTTCTCAGATCAATGGCTCCCTTTCTGTAGCTTAACTGGTAGAGCATTGCGTTAGCAGCTCAAAGGTTGTGGAATCAATCACAGAAAATGCAAGTACTATTTAAAAAAAATTATATATTGAATTAAAAATAAAATGGTTTCATATTATAGATTAAATATAAATGATTATTTTATCTGCACCTAGAATGAGAAAAGCATTATAGCTGATGTGATGCATGTGTAAAATGTTCACAAAATTAAAGTAAATACAATCAACCACACAAAAACACACTCTCAACCATTTCCTTGTATCGGTGAACTATCCCTTAAAGTTGCCCACATGCTTTACATTAGGAGCGTGTCTATGATAGCTTCAAATGCTGCTTCCTTAGACAGCACACTAGGTTTTGGAACAGTGCCAGTTAAAATATGCAAGTATATAACTTACATCGATCCCGGCTGCTTTCAGACAGAAATTTTAAATCAAAGCTCCTTTTGTTATCTAACCTTTTAAACATAGCTTCAAAAAGTCCATTCTCAAAAGTAACAATATGTTCCCTAAATGGAAAACCATCCTGGCATTACAGCAGCAAATCCCCCTTCTGTTATCAGAAGTTCCTCTGGATCATCTCCCATTATAGCGGGAAAACAGATGCTGAAAACTGTAGGAGTGTTTGGAATTCCCTATGGCAGAATACTGTGTTCTATTGCAGATACAGCCAAAATTTGTGCCTCAGCTTTCATCAATCCAGCCCACAAGGGAGCGGACATCTGTGTCTTAACAAACATCCTCTGATTATACAAACCAAACTGAGAAATTTATGAGGTGGAATTTCTAAGCAATGAGTTCCAGGAAAAACATATTCTGTCCAAAATCTGCTGTCGGCATCCACTCGGTGAGTCAAAATAATTTCAACACAGTGGAAGCAATTTCAGCTTTTCAAATGAATTATGTAAGAAGATTACAGTCGGTAAACACTTCACACAACAAACAGTGCATTCTCCAGATACTGTACCTCCTTCAGAAACATGACAACGTGTGAAAATGAGATCCATGTTCATCAAGCTGTCACAGTAACAGGTTTCCTCTCATTATTCTTACGTTGTAGCTGTCTCATCATGTTTGTGTCAAACCCATTATGACTAAACACCTTCCATCTGCTCATTTTCCATATGCAATAATGCTGCAATACAGTGTTGCGGATAATGGGTGTGAAACACATTGACATTCAGACGATGTCATGTTGTCATCACCTCACAAAACCTGCCGTGATTTCAGTACAGAAGGGGGCAGTGACACAACAGGTTGGGGGAAAAGGGTATATGATCTTAAAAACTACCTGTGAATGCCAAATACATTTATGTGTGCAGAAATGGCAGAGGAAAGTTCTTTAAAATGTGTTCTTATTGTGTTAGCAGTGCAAAGGTTGTGGGTTCGATCCTAGGGAATACCAGTACTAATTAAAAAAAATGTGTACCATAAATTCACTGTAAGCTGCTTTGAATAAAAGCATCTGCCAAATAAATAAATGTAAATGTTTTAATAAAATGAAGGGTAGCTTTGAAATCTCTTTTCCATACAGAATGTCAGAATGTACTTTGTTATTTCCGTACAGACGTTTCTATCCACTATTATCTGTGCTTGCTTTGTTTCTTCTCAGACAATAACAAGCTTTTCATTCCTTATCTGTAACTTTTGCTGCTAGGCTGTTTCCTGTTGACAACTTGAAAATGACTCATTTTGGGGGGAAGGGGAACGTACAATAAATATCTCTTACTGTTAATTAATGTATTTTGATGTTTTTGTGGAACCAGTAAAGCTGAGAGGAACTATGTATTACTGTCTGGAGAAATGGACAGATATGCTGTTATTCACTTACAGTATATTTTGTACAGTATATTTAACGCACATAGGACCTGTTTTACTTTAGAGTTGGTAACGACTAACTATGCTTTTAAATCTTGCTTGAAAATCTTCACCATTTTTAAATCTTTAAACAGGCATTTCTCTTTGTTTATGCTTATTTGGAAAGACTGAATAAGAATCAGTTGTGTCCTCACTCACCCCAAAAATATCCCAAAAAGGATATTAAGTGCAAACATGACAACACGCAAAAACACAGCTCTAAAAGGAAGAAAAAAATCAGTCCTCCATTGTACATACATATATACATACACATAAAATTGAAGGTTAAGCATTGTTTGTTTACATTTCAACATTGAGAAACATTAACATAAAAGTTCCATTTTATTGTGCCACAACTTTGATAAAGTTTTGATTAAAACTGCATAGAGCTTTATATACACGTGACATTTTACTGAACTGAACTCCCCATGCATATCAGAACCCACGTTTCTGTGAGAATGTGGGTGAGATGTTAATTTAAAACACATTTGCACAGTCTTCTGAAAGCTATTTTTCATGCATATCACACACACACGCACACATGCGCACACGCAGACACACAGACACACACGCGTGCGCGCAGACACACGGACACACACACACTAAGACCAGGCATGCAGAAGGTGCCCCAGAGTGCAAGTAGTCACACGCAGGTTTAATTATAAATGACAGGGATCAATCCAGTTACAGTATATATGATGTACTTTATGTGACTGCAGTGATCAGAGCCCTGATGTCTCAACCCCAGAACATATGCCCTGATGTGCTGAATACATCCATTGATGTATTAATTCAATCATAAATATTCATATATAATAATGCTGGTGAATGACAAATGCAGTACATTCAGCAAAACATCACAGGCGTACAGTGATAGCTGTGCTGCGCCATGCAGGATTCGGAAAAGGCCAGTTTTTGGCACACCACATGGGTTCCTATATTCCTTTATTTGAGAAATTAAAAACATAGGAAACTGCTTTAATTCAGTGTTATTAAAGTCTTTAAACACTTACTGAATATGCAAAGAAAAGAAATAAGCAAATTAAAGGTTCTCTTTGAGTCTATACAACAGACAAACAGTTAAACACAGAGCTGACGCAGTGAACAAAATGTGTTTCTAAGGATTTAATACACTTGGCAGGACGGTCGCAGATACTCCACTGTTGCGCAACAAACTTCCAGTAACGCCTCAACCTCATAAAAGCACAGAAGGTTAGCTCAAGCAAACACTGTGCCTGTCAACAGACACAAACTAAGTTACAGTAACTGTGGAGTTTCCAAAACTGGACTTGGGGATCAAAACATCCCCCTTTTTACAGATTAAAACCCCCACTGAAATGTGGGCAGGTCAGGGGCTCATGAATAAATTGCTCATACATGTGTGCATGCGCACAGACTCACACAAGCGAGAGACAGTCTCAGTCCCACACAGAAATGATGACAGATTCAACTGGATATCTCAAGAAGATCAGGAACTCTTATTGTTGATCACGCTGTGTTGCTAAACTGCTATTTAGGACAAAAAAGAACTGATTTCTGAAGAGAATTCTGCAATAAAATTGCATTTCTTCAAACCTATTCAGTCATTTTATACTTGATCTGATTCTGCCAATCAGAAACCTGCTTTTTTTTACCAGGGACTGTTGCACAAAGGTCTTCACTTCTTTAGCTGTAAGTATATTATTATTCCTTCCAAGCTGATGAATTTTACAAACATACTTATTCTACATGTTTTTAAAGTCTTTTCATGCCCTTTCTTGACCTCAATCAGTGTATTTTTCAATATATCAGTCTTTGAACTGTAAGAGGAGCAAAATAAACCATGAATTAACTGATTCGGCCACATATACAGTGTGAAGTACATAATTAAATGTGATTACACCATCACAGCCTGTACTGGCTCAAAAACAAGCATTTAAATCACTCAAGCAGAACTGCTCATCTGTAGCCACAAAGCTTGCAAAGAATTACAATTAGAACTGTTATTTTTTATAGGCATCACAAAATGTTAAAACTTAAAGGTAAGGTTAATAACTTACTGTACATTAGTTAATCTTTACGCACCATGAAATAAAAATGAGCAAGAATTATTTACAGCGTTTATTAATCTGGGTTAATGTTAATTTATAAATATGCAATTTTTAATTCATGCTCATTTATAATACATTGACTAATGCTCATTTTGAATGTGAAATACGTATTATTATATAGTTAACACTAGCTATTAATAAACTATGCCTGCTGTTCTCCATTTTCTAGAAATGAAGTCAGACTCAGTTGCCATGGCAGCTCTACCAGCCAAGACTCATAACCAGGAGACTGTGTGTATCTTCGGGACAGGTGACTTCGGACGATCATTGGGGTTTCGATTGCTGCAGTCGGGGTACAGTGTTGTGTATGGTTCCCGGAACCCTAAAGACTCTCAACTGCTGCCTAAGGGTGCAAAGGTCATGGGTCACGCAGACGCAGCGCATGAGGCGCAGGTGATATTTGTGGCTGTACAGAGGGAGTACTATGGATTTTTGAGCGCATTGGTCTCTGATCTGGAAGGAAAGGTGCTGGTGGATATCAGCAATAATCTCAGGAGGGGTATTTACCCAGAATCCAATGCGGAGTTCCTGAGCACGCTGGTGCCAGGGGCAACTGTGGTCAAAGCCTTCAATACCATTTCAGCCTGGGCACTGCAGTCCGGAGGCCTGGACGCAAACAGACAGGTAAGCGCATGCTTTTATAAACGTACAAAAATAAACACATGATAAATGGTTTTGCACAAACAAAGCAATTTAGCTGCACTTCAGTCGACAAGCCTAATTCAACTACAAGACAGCCCCAAACAGCTGTAAAATTAGCACAAGAATTATAAAAACAGAAAGTACCAACGCAAACTCTGTATCAATACCAATATTTTGTAGTTTTGTTAATCATTTAAACAACAAGGGTCAAAGCACACAAGCCATTTTGAACAGTTTAAAATTGGATGAATCAAGACACAGAGCTTAACACTGTTTCCTACCGAACAGTCTTGAATGAAGATACACAGTCCTGCCAAAATGACGACATTGTAAGAATATATAGTACAGTTCTTACAGTACTTAAAAAAGACAAACATTCCTCCGCATTCCATATGTACTTTACTCCATGTAAAAAAAATCATAGCTACAGTATAAAAGTGTAAAAAACATTTCTGGTCTGCAAAAGTGGCTGAATTTATGTCACAACACTCCATTAGTTTCACATTTCCTGTAAAATCAGGCTGTCTCCCTCCTGTTAGCTAAATAGAGACTTTTTACTTAGAAACTCACAGGTGGTGGTTAAAAAACTGGCCAGATGGAATCTGAGCTCTTACAAACTATTATTATCATCATCGCTCTGTAAGTGCGTATGTTATCTGTCATGATTATGTGTGTCTGAAAGTGTCTAAATAAGAATCAGCCGCGCAGTGTATTTGTTATGAAATTGTGTTTTGGTTATAATTTTTGTTACCGTTGTGACAAGCAAATGTGAATATGCTGGCTTATACTGCACATTGCAGGTAATTCAGTTCCCCAAGGATATTTAACCACTGTACAAAACTATTACAGAAATGTTTTGCAAGTCAATAAAATATGACAACTTGTTAGAATAAGTCAATCAATCTGAAAGTAGCTTGTTGCAACAGAGTATTGTTTGTTATTGGCAAAGCTAACAGTGTAGATTGATAAATGGGTACTTTATAGATCCTGTGTGGTCAGTTGGGGTGGATTGTCCACTACAAAAACAACACTATAAGTACGCACAAGGGATCCACAGGGATCAAAATGTATTGATGGCATGTACTTAAAACCAAAACCAGCACTTTTAGGAAAACAGTCAAAATAAAATTACACAGAAACGTTCTCCTTGATTTGACTTGATTTACATATCTTTTTCTAATGCACAATTATTTCAATTTCTAATGCGTAATCATTTCTATTTCTAATGAGTAATCATTTTTATTTCTAATGCACAATCATTTCTATTTCTAATGAGTAATCATTTTTATTTCTAATGCACAATCATTTCTATTTCTAATGCACCATCATCTCTATTTCTAATGCACAATCATCTCTATTTCTAATGCCCAGAATTACATTCTGTTTGTTTCTATTCGTTTAGGTGTTGGTCTGTGGAGACCGGGCTGATGCTAAACAAATGGTGGTGGCCATTGCTCAGGGTCTCGGTTTCACTGCCCTTGACAAGGGGTCCCTTAGAGCAGCTGCTGAGCTGGAAGATCTCCCCCTACAACTCTTCCCTCTCTGGAGACTTCCTCTGCTCATCTCCATCGGTCTCACCGCTTTCATTTTCTTCTATGTGCTCGTAAGAGACGTTATCTACGAGCGTGTCACCAACGGTAATGATGTCACTTTTCGGATCATGATCTCACTGGCCAATAAGGCTTTTCCTATCGTCTCTTTGGTGATGCTGTCCCTGTGTTACCTGCCGGGTGCGCTGGCTGGATTCCTGCAGCTTTATAATGGCACAAAGTATCGACGCTTCCCTGATTGGCTGGATCGCTGGATGCTGTGCAGGAAGCAACTGGGACTTTTAGCCTTGGCCTTTGGTTTTCTACATGCTATCTATACCTTAGTCAAACCCATTAGATATTATGTAAGCTACAGGATGAATGCTTACACTATATCACTGGTAAGTCTGTATACTTTTTAAAAATCGAAGGCACACCGAATACTAAAATGGCTCTCCAGTTAATTTACCACACAGCCCCTTTTAAAAAACAGTTCACCTAAATATAAAAATGCTATCATCATTTATTCACCCTAATGTCTTTGTAAACCTGTTCTGTGGAACACAAAAGATGTTTTGCATTCAACTCATAATGACCATGTCTGTCAAGATATAAAAATTACAAAACCAGAACAGATATGTATGTAAGATATGTATTCAATGCTTTGTTTAGGGTCTTCTGAAGACATCTATAACTCAGTCTAATACAGCGACGGCTGTGGCAGACATATGACACTTCAGAAGTGTTGTAATTTGAAAAATGTGGTCACTATAAAGTTTACATCTAGGGGAGGCTTTAAAGTATTCCTTTTGTGTTCCTGAGACAAAAAAGCTGCATATAGGTTTACATGTGACACATTAATTGCTTTTTTGGGGGGTAGTTTAAAGACCTGTTCTACCATCACAGCTCCATATAAATGTACTTAGCATGTTTAATGATGTTGTGTTCACACATGTCCAGCTACGTAAAAACATGACTACACAGTGACAGAACATGACCATAGGTTATAGCACTGGTTAATTAAAGTCAATGCTGTTTTTGCAGGTTAAAGATAACATAACCTATGAGTTTGACAACACGGCAGCCTGGCGTTACGACACCTACTATTCCATGGGAATTCTGGGATTTTTGCTGTTTGTCTTGTTAGGAATCACATCTCTTCCATCTGTGAGCAATTCCTTGAACTGGAGGGAGTTCACATTTATACAGGTATCACATCTTATAGTGATAGAGCATCAATTTAAATTGCCACTGGCAGATATGTTAGTAATTCATTTACAATGATAAAGCATTATTCTTATATATATGGACTATGTTGGTTATTTCTTATTGCTTTTCCTTTCTGCTGAGAACTGAAAGACTTCTATTATATAATCAGATTTGGGTCTATAATCACATTACACATTAGAACAAGGGACTCCAGCAGGAGTTTAAAGTTTCCATGTTAACTTTTTTAGGTAACACTCATAGTAAGGTATCTATATTGTGACCGTATACACAAAATCATGTTTTTTTCCACTGTTTCTTACCTATACAGTCTAAACTGGGTTACATCACCCTATTGCTCTGCACCCTACACACCGTCCTGTATGGATGGAACAGATTTCTAAAACCATACAGGTGGTGGATGCCCCCTGCGTACGTGTTGTCTCTGGTGGTCCCCTGTGTGGTTCTGATCCTAAAGCTGATTCTGATCACTCCGTGCGTGGATCACAAAGTCACTCGTATCCGCCAAGGCTGGGAACGACAGAACAAGACGCCAACAAAGACTAGCCAAACGCTAATGGCCTAGCTGCCTTTATAAGAACTGTGTTATGGTGCTGCCGTACACGCTGTGGCACCTAAACTAGGTACCGTATAGCCGGAATGTCACCTGTTGCGATGTTGTGGCGGCCTGCAGCCTTTGGCCCAGATCAGAGAGCAAAGAGGGCTTTAGTTCTCAGTTCTTCTCAACTGAACAGCAGTTTTCAATTACAGCTAACAGACTCGTTGGCACTGCTGCTCTCACATTAATCCACATAGCCGACAAATTCCATTTAAAAAGCAGTTTATTCCAGAGACACATTAGGTAACTCTCATATGCATACATATTTTATGACCACACATTCATAATGCATGACATCATAATTCATATCAGCTAGGTTCACGTAAGAAGCCTTTTGTCCCCTTTAGAGAACACAGAACCAGCCCGGCACACTTTCCTGTATTGTGTAAAGCACTTTTACTTGTCTTTTTATTACCTGTTCCTCTGAGCTATTTCCTCTCAAGAGCCTCCCAGTGGGTTTTTCCCTTTAGATATTATCGATCCAAAACTGAGCAGCAACTTCCTCCTTGATCCGTTTTTGGCTCCGGCTTTTCCCGTCTGCAGGACAGCTCATCGTTCTCTCTCTGTGAAGTATAAAGAACCTGTCAATCACAGCATTCAGGTGCCCACGCTGGTGGATGGGTCTGTCTGTATAGTGCTTTTATGAAGAATCACCGGTCTCAGAACCAAAATAGCAAAGCGCATTTTATACTGAATGTTACTGAAAGCACTGTGAGGAAAACTAATAACTTCACTTATTCCGAGCATATAGCATTCTGGGAATTTTCTTTTTATCATAAATATTGGATATTCGCTCTGATTGTTATATTTTTTGTGTATTACTTGATATCAAATATGAATCTTTGCAAAACCAATAAAGACTTCACAGTATCAATATTGCAATATCAGTCTAATATTTATATTTGCTTTTTGGTCTCATAAGGATGTATGTTTGAAGAGCGTAGCTATCACTGGCAGTGCATCTTATTGGTTTATTGCACATGGCAGTATATTGTGTCTCATTGTGCACACATATATTTATGCATAACACCATTTATCTTTAAATATCAACATTTATAGACATCAACAAACCTTTATGTGGAGATGGTCTGAGTGTGCTTACAATAATCTGAATTCACCCTTTTCTACTCACATGCTTTAAGAAGAAGAATCTGTACAAAGTTATAAGTGAATAAGGCCCATTGTGATTGATTTTCTAATCTGTTTTAAAATATCTAAATAATCACTGAATACTTGTATCTAAGGCTTTTACAAAAAAGATTCAGGGTAAAATTATTCATATAATTCAATTATCATTTTAAATATTTTAAAGTTTAACAATATGTTACAATAAAAGCAAAACAATTAACCCATATTCAGATATTAAGAAAAATGATCAAATAAAAAAGATATCAACTACTTTGAATATTAATCTTGCAGGATAACTGTAAGTATATAAACTGTATAAAAGTGTGTTTGTGCAAATATGTATGTAAATGTACATGTGTATGTTATGTTAGTTAGAAATCTCATAATGTTATGGTCATATTAAAAGGTAAACTTCAGAGATCTTGCAACTCACTGATCTAATGTGAGGCAGTGTTATTTTAGGCCATGTTCATCACTAGATGTTTGGCATCAGTCTGGTCAAATCAATACGTGACCAGAGGAAGCCATGCTGAAATTGTAAAGACTGCAGTTATATTACGATCAACTATTTGGCATCATTTACAGCGGGGTCAACAGGGTGAGTGGATTTCAATTTGCTGAAAGTACTGCTGTTTCACCAAAAAACATGCCTTTTTGAATTATTTAAAAAATGAAAGAAACAGGATATCGAGTGTCTCTTTGAATAAAACAGTGTGCCAAATAGAAACCTTTTGGGACTGTGATCAAACAGTCAGCAACACATCTGTGGGCACACACACAAACACACACACACACACAAACACACAGTTTGGTTGTTGTGGCCTCACCACAGACATCTCTCAGGTGATAGAAAATATCATCATAGAGGGAAATGATGAAATGCTGTTTGGGTTACATCTCAAAGGGGCCTCGGTACTGAAGATTCTGTGTGTATCTCTATATCCTGTGTGTATTTCCTCAAACAATCAGCTCCTCTCTTTTGCAGAATGAAGTTGGAAACATTTCACAGACATAATAAAAAACTGGAATACAACACCCCCCACACACATACATACACTCTCTGCGTCTGACACACACGCGCAAACACACGCTCTTACACGTGCACACACACACACGATATTCCATCACACATTTCTGTGATCTAATCTGGAATCCATGCTGCAGGCATGTCTGTTTCATGTGATGGGTTTTCAAAAATTCTACTTCCCATTTTCTCTCTCTCTCTCTCTCTCTCAGTCAAGCTGTCTACAGATTTCAAAGTCAAAATATTTCCACACTATATTAAGATGATACTTTGCTTTGATATCCAAACCCGACATTGACCCGAGACTGTAATGTATAACAAATGTTCTTGGAAAAAAATAAAGTTCTTCAATCATCAAAAACGTACATTTTTCTGTAAATAATGGATGGAAGGAAAAGTAAATTGAAATCGGAGGACATCTATAGTGTAAAAAGGTTTATCCTTTATCAGTCTTAGACTATATAGAATCCAGATACAGAACCTATTCATTAAATTGATCTGAATTCATTTGGCCAATAGAAACCAAAATAAAACCAATTTCTAATAAACTCAATGACCACACAATTTAGAGCAAAGATCTGCAGAATATATGAAAAATCAGCTGGAGTGTCATAATGCATTTATGAATTGCTTTTAATCTTGTCGTTCGTGAATAATGCACACGCCCACATACTGCTGGTTACATAATGGATTCTTATCCAAAAGTTGTAATTTGGTTTGTTAAACTAGTTTCTTTAGGCTATTTCTAAACGTCAATGTCTGAGTTTAGAGCGTAGTATCAAAGGGTTTGAGTCAGGAATACTCTATTGATTTTGGGTACACAACATGGACCAAAAAGCTAAAAAAAAAACCTATACTGTTAACGATTAAAAATAGGAGCGGATTGTGGACTGGTCATCACCTTTGACCTTTAAGGCAACAGAGCTAAGCTTTTGGGAACTTAAAAAAACATAAACAACATCATAACCTGTCAGAACAAAAGACAACCCAGAAAAGTGATTCTGTTCTAAAACATGAAACCTGCCCTGCTCTCATAACACCTTTGTCAAATTTGTGACTGCACCATTAAGAGAAAAAACAAAGAAATAAACAATTAAAGAATACATGTTACATATTGACCAACATTGCATTATTTAAATAGTTAAATTCAATAAACTGAAGGTATAAGGTACATTTTTTTAAAAAAGATGTGAAAGCGGTAGATCTGACTACACTTTTTTTTAATAATTATAAAACATCACTTGTGTTTTTACTGTTGATATAATTTTACATTCAACAGTGCATTAGCTCACGCTCAAAACCATGTCCACTAAAATAACTCACAGGTGTTCCTGTGTAGCTCAACTGGTAGAGCATTGTGTTAGCAACCCACAAAGGTTGTGAGTTCGATCCCAGGGAACACAAGTACTAATAAAAAAATGCATAGTTAGAATTCACTGTAAGTCGCTTTGGATAAAAGCGTCTGCCACATGAATAAATGTAAATAACTCAATGTCTCATTAGTCTTCAGAAAATTAAACCATAAAACCCAACATATTTAACTTTAATAAAGGTGTAGAGGCCTGTCCCACATACAAGTGATCTGTAGTGTAATGTTGGGCAAATATCCTGATACTCTTTAATAAATGTTTCAAACTGAATATGATCCTCTATGATAGAAGAGAGGAAATGAAAATCAGATAAAACAGACCAAAACATCTCACCATCTGTGACTGATTCATCATCATCCTTTTACATTATTTTATATAGCAGCTGCTATTATCCTGTTCTATAATAGCATATTGTACTAGCTTAGCCTATACTACATTGATTAACTAACAACAATCAATAAAGATAATGATATTAGCTTTTATTTTCAATGACTTTGACACTGCTAACAAAAGATAAAGAAATTCCTAGTCCTGGATCTGATTAAATCATTTCTTAAAACGGGAATATTTCCTTCATCATGTCTCAGTTAAAGTGCACAGTGATCAGGGTCAAGAGCCGTACGCCTCCGCGATCACCAGTCAAACAGCCTGTCCTGCCGGAGCACGCCGCTGACAACATCAAAGAGATTTGATCCCTGCGCTACCACGCCAACATAACACCTAGCCCTCATTACCGCATCTTCATTTTTAATATAGCCCCTTTTCCGCTATTTCGCTCAGAAACAAAACTCCTGATGCATTATTAAGCGCTCATGTATAATATATATGAGCAAGCAGCGCTATGTCACAGTTTTTCATAGAAGACATTCAGCTGATATTCTCTGATAGGACTTCTATAATGCTCTAGGCCAAATCTTTTCTCATTTATTCGAGTCGTAATTGAATGTGAAGTTATATAGTATCAGGTCTGGGCCAAGATAAAGAGGTGTATTGAACAATGTTAAGAAGAGGTTACAAACAACTGTCTCTTTTCTGCACTAACACGACAAATACGGTACAGACTATTCGCTTCTGAAAGAGGAAAATGCTTCAAATGTTATATGTACTTTAAATAATACATACAGATTTAACCAAATACATATCAAATAATACAATGTCAAACATACATAACCAAATACATAAGTTACTGTAATGCAGAACAAATGACCTCATAAATACAAACATTTACCGTTAGTAATTTATTCATTCATTGTTTTCTTTTATCTTATCATCAAATCATTTATTATTTTTGCTATAAGGAATAGCTTTGACATTCCCCATGTAAACACATTTTTACAGTAATCCACAGCCTAGTTTATACAGAGACGGGCTGACACCAGTGAACATAATTCATATTTCATCTGAAATTTCATAGACACACACCTTCTCAAACACAGGAAGTCTTACACAAAATCACACTGTTTATTATCCAGTTTAGGACTCAGCATTTGTTGCACTGTGTCTCACTTCAAAGATTCACACACACACACACGTTTTTCCACTTTCTTTCAGATACACAAATGACATATCTGTGTATCAAAGCATCTGACACACAAAAGGAGGACGGAGTGGATTTCAAAGCTTTCATTGGCTGTGATGTGGCCACACAGCTTCACACCATCATGTAAATCCAGTTTGCTGGAAAGACGAAACTCATCTTGTTTTTCCCCCCATTTAGCCTACAGTCTTTTATTTAAAGGTTTCGTTTAGCTCAAATTCCCCCATTTAGGACGTAAAGCATTTTCGCTTGCTTGTATATCACACCAGTCTCAAATGAGTTTCCCCTCTACTGCATTATCAGTCAGTTATGTTATGGTTAAATTTATGCACTTATTTTAATGCCGCACACAGACAGATAAAATGCATTTATACAGGATCACAATAATAAAGAATAAACAAATGAATGAAGAATACACAAAAGACGAGCGTTCTGATTGTCGTTGCTGATTGTTGATTTTAAGGCACAATGAACAGAAAACAATTGTCAATCTCTCAAGCTATTTTATTATTATTATTTTATTTTTGCAATGCACAAATAAGTGTCCTTAAACATTTAAACCAAAGCACTCCTTACAGAAATCTGTTACATTAAAAATATAAACACATATACAGTATAATATTTACATATATATGTCAATATATAATATCTATATAATGTTCTATAATGATATAGAATGTTATTTTTAATATATGTTATACATTCCAAGTGTAGGTTTATAAATATGCTCATATATTCCCATAAATCAGGAATGCATATTCTTTCTTACATATATGCTTTCTTTGCCGTGCAGCAATGAGCTGCTTACTGTATGTACAGTATAAACCTTGTAACCTGTTAAAAAAGGCAGAATTTAGATTACTTTGTTTCTCACACACACCCCAACAAACCACACTGTGTCCTGCTGTTTAATGCCGACCCCCAGCTGCTGTAAATCAGTTTATCTATAACCTGTGCACTTGGGGTAAGGAGCAATTATGATAACACGCTGACCTATAAAGTTAAAAGTTAGAACCTTTTTCTCTTCATGCACACATACACACACACACACACACAGAACTCATGATCTCCAGGCATCAGTTATTAGAGGCGAAAGTCAAAGCCCAACGGCACAACTCCCACATCTGTGGGAATTAAAGGTCTCTGTTCTACATCAATGACAAGTTTTACTTGTGTAACACTGGACTACATTATTATTCAAAATAAAGATTTGAAGCCTCATATCAAAGGCTATAATCTTTCATCTATATCCTCTGATATATAGTCTGTTATACACTTGATTAGACACTTGAGTTGGCCACACTATAGTCCAGACGGTCAACACCATCAAGGCCATGTGTGAAGCAATTTAAAAAAGGCAATACATATATCACATATATCTGATATGGACTCTGAATTCCAATTCAGTTGCTGAATTTGAATTGAAGTAGCAAATGCTGCATAAAGAAGAATTAAAATTTAATCTGAATGTCAATATCCACAAAATGTTTTCACATATTAAAACATTACCTCACAGTCTACATAACATGACATATGTTTAATCAATGTCTGAAATGCCGCCTATAACAATCGCATATGTAAAAGTGTAAATAATGTTAGTGTTTATTAAGTTAACTATCATATTATGGAAAGTGGTGAATTAAATCTTTATCAAAATCCTTAAATTTGCTTTCATTTTTAAGTAAATTAAACAACTTTGCAATATTAAGCTAAACAACATGAAACAAAATAGAAACCTAGCAGGACATCTAGTTATCAGTCCTTTCCTACTTTTGTTGAACTACAAAGATTTCTGTTATTTGATTCTCCCCCCAAATCCTTTGCATTCCAATTCAACATCCACGCACGACCAACTCAATTCATATGCAAACTCATGAATTACACAGACATGAGCTCGATATTCCAATGACAGCTTATTTTTTCCATCCTTGTGTCCACCAGCCCTCTCTGTCCATGTCTTATTCTCTTCCATTTTGTCCAGTGTTTATATGGCTGCAACATGCTTGCATTTATTCCACCTTGAACCCCCATCTCCTGCTGTCCTTCTCATTTTTTTCGAGATTATCCCCCCACTGTCATCGGCTCAGGGTTACGGATGTCAGTCAGGCTTTCGGAACATTTTCTCCGAGCCTTATCTCTTTCTCCACCTCCCGCCCTCCCTCTGTCTCTCCCTTTCATTTGAAGAGCAGGCCTTATCCATTTCAGACATCTTATTTTCTCAGGGGAAAGACATTGTCCTCTGCTCCACACCCAACCAAACTCATGTCTGCCTCTTATCTGCTACCTTTCTTGCACCCAAGGTTATCGCAACGCATCACAAACCCAGTTTGGGGACATTTTCCATGGATCTTGTGCAGCTCAATATTGCATAAGGCACAAATTTTGTCATTTACCAAAACAAAAACATGGCGATGCTGTCTTAAAATCAGAAATAGTTGTTCTATCTGTCTGCATCAGAATGAAGAACTGAGAGCAACAGTGATTAGATGAACTGAGCGTGTGGAGTCGTCCGTGCCTGTGTGCTGTTAACACATATCTGTGTAGCCCACAGCTCAACTGCTTTCTCTCCACAGTCACTTAGTGCAGGAAAGATACACAACGCTGTTCAATGGTCAATTACCCTCAGTTGGTCAATTATCAATCTTTCTCTTTCCATATCTAACCTGTTTGCTTCCTGTTCTTTGTCTCTCTGTAATTGCCTGTTATTTGTCTATTTATATTTCTCCATTTGCTTATACCTCAGAACGTCGATGCACGGTTACTAAAGACTACATCAGCCGCAGCTTTAAGACATGCTGCATGTATGAAGCTAGCAGCTGCAACGCCCTGCCTGCGCTGACATCATCAGCCACTGCATCATGCTGTTCCCTGCATGTTGCATCCCTGCAAGATACGCATATAAGTTATAATCACTGCTTTAAACATGCATTACAGAGCATTGTTAGCCTGTTTAATAATCACATGTCTTCTGTTAAACCGTACATGTCATAAAACTATACATTTTTGCCATATAGATGTTAATATGTTGCCAGACAAGGCCAGACTGCCCTAGCTCAGTCTGATTGCTCTCAATTTTTGTTTCAAACACCACACTACAATCATCTTTCGCTCGCTCACTAGAGGCTTAAAAACACTAAATTACATTTCTGTGAAGTTTTATACTAGGGCTCAAAAGAAATTGAAAAAGTACGTTTTTGTAAAGTCGCTTTGAAATGTTATGTACTGCAAAATGAACTGCACTAATAACCATGACTTGACTTGACTCCTTTTCTAAAAGCGCAAGCTTTGATGAGTCTGCACGTGGCAAATTTTTTCTGCTTTTCTGTCCCTTACAAATGTTCATTGTCAGATACGATAAGGTTCGTTCCATTTAAGCCTGGGGAGATCTTGCCCAAAAGCAGAGGCAAACTGTGTGACATCAACTGACTTTTATGTCAGACTATCGGTACATTTTAGCTGAAGTCGGGGCGCACGCTGTGTGATTTTTCCTCTGTTCTTTATGAATGTTACTAGCCTGGTAAGATCTTCAAAGATCGTGATGTCAGGGCAGGTTGTGCAACATCACCCGCCTTATATGTCAGACTATATAATACATGTTTTAGCTTTAAGACTTTGGTCACGATTGACAAGGCTGACAGGGCGATCAATGTTGTCACGTTCAGACATCCTCACTGACACATGAAATTGAAATGCTTCAGAATAAACCACCGCAAAGCCTTTGCACTGATCTCTGCAATGTTTTGACTGGAAAAGAAAGCACTGTTTGTAGGGGTTTGCAACAGATCGTGGAGGTTCATTTTGATGATATGAACAACATGTGAGAAGAATTCCAAATTAGCTTTATGATGTATATCATATAGACAAGCTTGTATCAACCAACAAGACATCTTTCTCTCTCTCACTCTCTCTCTCACACACACACAATTAAAGGCTCCTGTTTGTTCTTAACTGGACAGTCAACATAATAGCAGAATATAAAGACATGTTATAAAGGCAATTAAACGCCTGGAGAATGTCATACTAAGTGTTCAAAGACCTTTTTTGCTCCAGATAAAGAAAATCGTTAATCAATTCCTGAAATCTCTTATGCACAGAAGACTTCACTCTCTAAATGTTTAAAATTGCACATTGTGCAACAGGTCATTTCAGGTCATCTAGCTTGTGCATAGACAGACTAAGGACAAACTGATCATAGGAATTCTTAATGACTGTGAAAACGTGCCTGAAAATGTTAATAGGGTTGAAATGATGTGCATGGCAAACACACGGACAGGTAGTTTCACATCCCTGTCTTCACACTGTCCCTTGTCTCTCGCCTTCTCAGGCTTATTTTATTTCAAACGGTTTTCTTTTTCTAGGCGTGATGATGAAGGTCATGGCTCTAAAGGCTTAAACCTGTTTAAAAAAGTCTGTGTGTGATGTTTGTGTGCATGGTGTGTGTGTGTGTCTGTGTGTTTGTGTCCACTCAGTAATCACACACCTCTTTGGTGTAATCCGCATTTCTCAGGCAGCACAACAAACCAGATTTAACAGATTTACAGAACTCAGCCTGCAAGTGCAAGACTGCTGGTGTGATGACAAAGAGGTCAGATGTACAAACGCATTTTTTGGACAAAAGCTGGCTACGGTACAGTGCTGAGGTCACGAGGAGGTTGCAAAAAGTCTAGGTGCTTAAAGTGGATTCTCTTCCTACAATTCTGAAAGGTTTCAGTCCAGCCAATCGAATGAAGCGCTTTCAAAAGTGGTTGCAAAACAAGAATGGAATCCACAATTGCGCACAGAATGTTCTTTCAGAACACATTTTGTTCCATTGTCACTGTGGTAAAAGCCAAAAACAAATTCACAAGCACATGAATCAAACTATTTCCTAGAGTGCATTCAAAAGTCTGTGACAACACTAAAAATCTAAAATTCAAAAATGTTTACACTTTAAAGGTAGCACCTTTAATAGTGTAAAATTAATCTGAAATAACATTATCTACTATTTGTAAGCAACTGATCACATTTTTCACAAATTCACAATTTTACCTCCTGGTTCAAAAGGTCAAATATTCCTGCTTCCATTGCAGCACAGAAGATGCTGTTTGGAAAATTCCATGAATATAAATCATCAGGATTTGCACAAGCTTATGGGGTTCATGCCGGATTAACTGCTTGCTGTCATTAAAGGAAAAGGGGGACAGAAAAATACTAATAATTTTATCAATTAAATTTAACATTTTTGTTTGACTTTGTCACCACAATATATGCATAATCAGCATTAAAATTACGGTATGCGATAAAAATTTC
>JBAJNP010004629.1:0-32626 GCA_036877545.1 Yasuhikotakia modesta | reverse complement strand
CGCGGCGTCATGAATATTCATGAGAAGCATCAGCCCACAACCGCTCAGCCCGTCTCGACCAATCAGACGCCAGTCGCTCAGTTCACCCCGGAAGTCGGTACCTCGCAGCAGCCAATCAGAAGGAAGGGTTATAAACTATACATCTGTTATAAACTATACATCTGTTATAAACTATACATCTGTATCTATATAAACTATACATCTGTTATAAACTATACATCTGTATCTATATAAATCTATACATGTTATAAACTATACATCTGTATCTATATAAACTATACATGTTATAAACTATACATCTGTATCTATATAAATCTATACATCTGTTATAAACTATACAAACGCCTTTAAACTTTTTTTTATTTGTGTGTGAATATTGTGTATAACATTAATATTGTGTATAACATTAATATTGTGTATAACATTAATATGGTTTATATGAGGAGAGATTGAATGATGTTTGTTCATGTATGAAACTGATTTCAAAAGAAAAAATGTTTAAAGACACTGAAACTGATTTAAATAGTTTGTCCTTGTTCCTTCTCGAAAGTATGAAGTTATTTCCTGGAAAGATAATAAATGCGTATCTGGTGTTTGTGTGCATTTAACTTAAACTTGCAAATACAGACAATAAAAACATGCATGTAAAGACAGATAACAAGGATGTATAGAGATATTGTTCAGACTGACAGATGTTTAAAATATAACGTTTCATGAACACAGTCAGTCTGTGAGTCAATCTGACTGAAAATAAAGTTTTGATCTGTGTCTCACTGTTAAAGATCTTACAGTTAATGTTTATATTAATGTATATTTTATATTTCTGCGCCATCTAGCGGTGAACCGTCCAACCTCCACAAACCACCACAAACCACCACAAACACGAACCGTTCACGACAAAAACCATTTAATTCATACATCACAGCAGTTTTACAACATCAACCTACATGTGTGTTTGCATGCGAGCTGGTGATGCGCTGTATAAAGGTTTATTATAGTATAAAGTACATCATGAATTCATAACTAATACATGACGATTCATCAGCACCAGGACATGATGCTGAAATGATTACAACAACTAAACTGTAATGAAATAAAAACACAATATGGATGAAAACAATCAGGATCTGTTAAGGTCATTGAAACTGCAGTGATTTCTGCCACAACATCAACACAAATAAATAAAGGAGGTTTTCTGCAGTTCGGCTCGTGCTAAAGAAAGAAGTGAATATTTCAGACAAAGACTCAAACCTCCAGAAAACTGGATGTTTTGTATCGAGCTGTAAATCAGTGTCTTTTAACCAGACATCTGTGCCACAATAAAAACGTTTTATGAGCGTTTTCTTGAGGTTTTCCGTTTGGCTGTCATGCAGTTATGAAATTTTAGTGGGAAGTAAATTTTTAACAACTTGAAGTTTTTTACTGAGTGTTTTTACAGTTACTGTCTAACCACTGAAGATGAACTTAAACCACTGGCTGTGAATGAGATTTATTATATTATTTATATATGTATATTTTACAATATATCATTCTTAAAAACATTATTTGTAATACCAAAATTCTCATTGTCTTTCATGCAAAAATACAGCCGGTTTAAAATAAAATAATTTTCCTATAAGCTGATAGATGCAGTGGGATTTATACAGTAATGCTCTGCAAAACTAGAAAACACAGTGTCACCAGTTCACAGGAGAGATGAGATGTAAAACAGGTCGAGTAATACTATCACCAATTAATAGTTTTTCTACCACACATAACTAGTTTTTAAAGCACACTAACTTCTGTCTGAGTGTATTTGAGTTTTGTACAGTCACTGCCAAACATTGCGGCAGAAAATTGCTTGTTTTTGGCTTTTTATAAACACAACAGAAGTGACATTTTTATGACTATTCGTGTGTTTATGTAAAGTCACATTTACTAACCAGGTGTCCAAATGTTGTCAAATGAACAAAGTTGGACAAAAACATTTCTGAGGTAAAACCCTCCACCAAATATTTGAGATCAGCACAGCAACAAAACATGTCTGGTCATTTTTAATAATCTGAGTTAATCTGAGGTCACTGTGAGATCAGAAGAGCATTAACATCATGTCCCAACCGGCGCTTTACGGTCATGTTTGTGTTTACAGTGTTACACACAGATATCAGATGTGCAGATCCAGCGATGACAAGTTACAGAATTATAATCCAAACACAAAGCTGAGATCTCGGTTAGTTGGGACACTCAGGTTAAAACTCTTCTGATTATTCTGAAACGCTGTTGCTCTTGAGAGACATACAGTGTCCTAAGACTGTCCTCAATAAACCATTAAAACCCATTTGATGTTTATTTACACAGCTGTGATAGAGCGAGTTTGGACCAATCAGATTTGTCTGTGGGCGGTTCTTGGTCAGGGCATGATGTTACAGAACTGATATTTGACATGATTTCTGCATGCAAAGTTTGGTTGAGTGTGAAAATGTGCAGGAGTGCGTCCTAAACCCCCCCACTGACAGGAGGTCCGAAGAGGCTTCAGTCATGACAAACCTGCACCACTGAGGAATGATGCCGGAAAAATGAGAGGAGAGAGAAGCCAGGAAAGACAGACTGAGAGAAGAATAAATGTAACAGACAGAAATAGGAGAATGGAGCGCGCTAGCTTTCCCTTTCCAAGGTGTCTGACGTCTGTTTTGCCTAAAGGGACGGAAGAAAAAGTTTAGATGGTGTGAGGGAGTGTGTGTGTATGTGTGGAGAGTGTGTGTGTGAGAGAGAGTGTGAGTGTATGTGTGAGAGTGTGTGTGAGAGAGTGTGAGTGTATGTGTGAGAGTGTGTGTGTGAGAGAGAGTGTGTGTCACTCACCTGTGCTACACCATCTCATACTGATTGGCAGTGATGAATCGAGACAGGCAGCAGGCCAGCAGCATCCCGATCAGCTGAAACACACACATCTCTGTTACCATGGTAAAACTGCATTTCACACACCAGGGCATTTTTCTCCTCTGGTGTAATTGCTAATTAAATTAAACTGGCTGCTCGCCCGAGGTTACACTTTTCTCTCTCTCTCTCTGCATGCAGATATTCTAGTTAAAATCATAGTGAGCGATCGCTGATTTACAGCTCACACACACACACACTTGTTTCCCTATATTATTCAGGTCATTCTATATGCTTCCATTGACTTTAAATCAGGATTAAATACAATTTTCTGTCTCTGACCCTTAAACGAATCCTTCACAGATGTTATTTAGAGCTTCAGCCATAATACAGGCAGAAACAGCTGCTGTGTGTGTGTTGAGCTTCTTAATGTGCTTTCACACACATCAGCACTGATGGAGGGAGAGCGTTTGTGCGTCTGTGTGTGTTTGCGCTGGATAAAGGCTACGGCCGGGTGACCGTTGCCATAGCAGCTGGTGTTTGGACATGTCCGTTCACACGCGTGCGGCGCTGCATTTAAATCACCGGTGGGAGAAAAACACCATCCAGCTGTTCACAGCTTCTGTGACGCAAAAACACACCTGAGCAAATATGAGCCAACAGCAGGATAAATTCTGCTCCATGTGACACTTTTATATTTACAGTTTTACTTCTGTATATTAAAACAACATTTTTGAGTGAATTATTATTTTTATTTTTTGGTCCAAAAAAACAAAAGTAGTGTACATTTTTTTAAGCAGTTGTAAAACTGTAACGCTATTAAAAACTCAACAAACGCTACCTAGCAACACTGGTTTGTGGGCGTGGCTATATGTTTGTCTGACCAATGGTAGATGGACTTGAAATAAGTGTTACAAGAAGTTACACACTTTTAATTGTTGTTTATGAGGTACGATGTTGGTAACAATCACAGCACACAGTTCTTCAAACTAAACAGTATTTGTGTTGTTTTTACAGCATGCATTAAACTGTGATGTTTCTGTGGAGGACTTACCTGTGAGAAAGCTATTCCGAAAGTTACTCCAGCGATAATTCCCATGTTTGTCTCAATGAAGCTCGTCACAAGCTCATAACAGCCCTGAAACAAACGTTTCAATAAGAGAAAACAGACAGTGAGAGTTGCATGTGTGTGTGTGTGTAGTGTGTGTGGTGTGTGTGTGTGTGTTTTACCTGCTGGTAGACTTTGGTAGCTGCGGTGGTGGCGTTCCTCAGGTCTGATGTGTTGCAGTCAGATCTGTTAGCGCAGCAGCTCTGTGGGATTCCGTTCACTGGGAAATAAACACTGGAAAACCAGCTGGTGTAGTTCAGGACTCCACAACAACGCAACTACAATCACACAGATACAGAGAGAGAGAGAGAGAGAGAGAGAGAGAGAGAGAGAGAATCTTATAATTCCACTCTGGTACACTTCAAAATAAATACTGTGTCAGTTGTGTGATCTTACACTCCTTTGGACGTTGTCCACAGCAACACTCTTCTCATCCTGAGCATCATAATTCTGTACAGCCTCACTGTACGTCCTTAGAAAGGTGCCTTTAATCTGAGGACACACACACACTATCAGAACAAGCCCTACTAGTGTGTGACAGATGGAGAAGTGAGATGTATCATCGGTCATCAGCCGAGAATTTACACAGTGTGTGTGTGTGTGTGTGTGTGTGTGTGTGTGTCGCACCTCATGACGAAACACAAATCCTGAGATGCCAGCAACCAACTCTGCCAGGAAAACCAGAGACAGGAACATCGCATACTAGAGAGAGAGAGAGAGAGAGAGATGTTCATCATTGTAATGTTCAAAATGTTAAATTCAGACTCTGGTTCAAGCTTAATTCAAATTCAGAAACTGAATTAAATGTGAACTGAACTCTTTAATTCAGTTCAGACTGCCTCTCACCAGCTTTAACATCCATGGACTCCCCCGGCAGGTGGCAAAACATCCAAACAGACCGAAAACGATGATGGTGGTTCCGGTTCCGATGAGAACGTATGGAGCGTTGGTGGAGTTTTCAGCTATCAGTGAGATATACGGACCCAAAATAAACTTCCCCCATAACCCCACAGCCAGCAGGATCGCCCCTGTGATCTACAGACACAAACGCCGTCAGACGATGTTTAACTCAACGCTGTTTAACAGTACTGCATTCTGATTGGTCCATTCCTGTCATCTGTATAATCTGTGTTTAAACTGCACAGCTGATTTTTACATTGCTGAGGAAGTTTCATTGGATAATAACAGTAATTATGCAAATGCTGTGACACTAAAAAACTAATTCATTCAAGTTTTTGGTCACTTATTAAATATATAGACAGCATTAACTACGATTATAAAAAGTTGTATATATACACACACACTGAACTATGTAATTTAATTAATACATGTAAATAAAAAGTTTTTTGTCAGTACAGGTAAAAATCTTAACCATCAGCTATTTTAAACAGCACCATCAGTTCACCAGTTGACCAGCAGAGGTCAGTTTTCCCACTAGAACCAGTGAAACTGAACCCAATGAGTCCAAACACATCTGATGAGTCTGAATTACCGACCCGAACTCACTGACACTTCACACCACAAACTCCTTATATCTTCACTGAACATCTGACCCAAAACTCGGTCCAAAACCACCACAATAACCATCACAAATGTACCAGCCTGGAACATCTTCACAAACAGAGTCTCAGTGTCTGAATCTGATGTTTATTAACACATAAGACGGCCGGATCTGATGACATCATCGTAATGGGCTTCAGTCAACATTTTTACCCACAGCCGTAAATACAAACTATTGTAAATTGGACCAGATTTTACTGTAGCTCTGACTATTTGAACACGGTACCTGATCGATGTCCAACCATGGGAGAAATCAGGTTTCCATAGCAACAGTAATCTCCAAAACCCTGGGGTAAACTCAACTCACCAAACGCCAGCAAAACCATTCAGACTGTTTCACACGGTTTAACCTGAAACAACAGTGTAACTTTCATTTGTTTTTTCAAAGAGTTTGTCAGACTTTAAAAGGCTGATAAACCTATTATATATTATAACCTCTTATGTAATATATATATTTAATACACATATGCAATATAAACATATTTGCTATATACCTCTCTTTCTCTCTCTCTCTCTCTCTGGGCGTCTCCAGCTGTTAGAGCCGCTGGGCGCTCGGCCCTAATTTCTCTCTCTCTCGTATCGTTTCTCAGAAACGTTAGATTAAAGTTCACTGAAAGCTGCAGAGAGCGGCTAAATAACAGCGTTTTACAGGAGTTTAAACGCATTTAAAAGCTCTGTCTCATTATTCACAGAGTCGGCTGACAGGAAAATGGACGTCACCTCCAGATTTAATCAGAACTACCAGCCCGAAATGAAACTGACTGTTTCTCACAGCAGGAATAGATGAACTGTGTCTCTGGTCACACGAGGGATGGATGGATATGCAGCAGAGAACAGCTGAAACATAAACTGCTGACATCAAATTATAACGTTTCCCAGAATGCATCTGTGTTTAACAGAGCAGGAAATAAGAACATTTATGACAATTCCATCCCATAACGCTAACAAACCCACCCTGTGTTACGCTGACACATAATCTGTCCTGCAGGTATAATTTTCTAGTAGCAGAAAAAGAGGTAAAACACTGAACATTCTCACAACCGCCTAGCGACACCCTAGCAACCACCCAGAACAGCTTTGATGGGAGTTTTAATCCTTACAGAAGATAAAAAAGTGAACCAAACAGTAAATCGTCAACAAATGATTATGATGCAGTTAAAGGTTTAAAGTAAATCACCTGTCAACAGTCACCAGACGACAGATACCATCAGCCTGCGCTACGTGCTGCTAACACAAAACAAACCCTAGCGTGCCTTAACTCCCAACACACCGCTGCTAAACTCAACACAGGCATGTAGCATCACGGCTACAGTCAGAGGCTAATAACAGAATCTCTTTCATTTTCAGGTCTGTGTAAAACCGGTCAGAGGGCAAACGCTAGAGATACGCTAGCAGGACGTGACTCGTGGATTACTGGACATCAGCATGAGAACTGCAGTCACCTTTAAACTCCACAACCACAATCTAATGAGGAATTTTACAGGAATGTAAACTTCAAAATGCTTCAGTCTCAGTAGAGTAAAACTGGGACTAGTTAAAGGTTACTAGCATTCAACCAGTGATGTTATTACATTTCAGTTCAGTTTAATCAATAAACTCACATACAGGATTTACAGACACAACTGATGAATGTAACACAATAAAACAAATAAATCATAACATTATAAAATCAAGCCTAGAACTAAACAAACAGAATAAACACAAAGAATAAACAAATAATAATTAACCTGTTTATTTTAGTTTAACAGGAACTAAAGTTCAACATTATCTGTATCGCTTCTCATGAACATTCTCCCACCATCCATACAAACACAACTAACTGAAGGGTTTGCAGATCTTTGACGTGTGATTTCCTGATGATGGGGCGTAAAAATATATTTGATGCTTGCTGAGTGTGAGATGAGGCTGTTTCCATGACAACCTGAAGACTTCTGTCCCTCCCTGTACAGACTGATGCCGTCTGTAAACTCTCCTCACGTTAAACTCTCGGTCTAATGGATCGGTTTGATCTCATCTGAGATTCAGTTTCATGCGCCAGTCAAAGCTCTGATTTAACGTTAATGTATCCTGTGAGTCTTTTAAAATATTCATGAGGAGTTATTAGGATTGTAAAAGCTTATTAAGTACTTTGGGGGCATGTTAATTTCAAGGAAAACCATATCCCACCATCAGAGGGTCTTTCTCAGACAAACACACGCCGGCGTCCGGCCTCATGTTACTCTCAAGCTGTAACATGTTGACTGAGCTGAAACGCAATCTAAAGATCTTCTGCTGTTCTGCCTCTAGTTTAAGATGGAGAGATTCAGATCTCGCATCAAATGCTTGTTCTTGTGTTTTTAGAAACTCTTAATAAATGTTTCCCTAATCTGTTTACAATCTGTAGTAACTGTATTTTTCTCTCTAATCTAAAAACATGTCCAAACCAGCTGTAAACACAATAACAGACATGATCTTAAAAATGAACTGGACTGGAAATGCTGTAAGTTAAACATCAGGTATCTTCTGATTGGCTGTGATTTGTTGTTTTTTTATTTAATCAGGACAGAATCAAACGTCTCCCCTGTCACCATCTGCTCTACAAACACTGTTTGTCTTTACTGAGTGTGTGGTTTACACAATAAAACCAACCGAGTGTGAAGACAGCAGAGACACTGAGACCCGTCTGCCCAGAGACAAACACAACCAACACACACATCAAGTGACCCAGTTTCTTTCTTACAGTCTCCCAGTACAGCACCAGGAGCTGAGGTAACTGAGGGAATGAGGTAACTGAGGGAATGAGGTAACTGAGGGAATGAGGTAACTGAGGGAATGAGGTAACTTGAGGTTGTGCCTCACTCAGAGGCCAAACATTGATAACTTGTGTTTCACTTCCAATAGAAAATGGGGGAGTGTTCTACAATCTGGAAACATAACTGGTCATTTTCTTTAAATTTCATTTGGAGACACATAAATTATTACACTTCAACATGCCGAAATGTTTTAAAATAGAGACTCTCTGTTTCTGTAAGGTGTTATACACACCAAACTCAAATGAAGGTCATTAAAACGCTAATACGTGTGTTTCTAAACACATTATATGTTCACGTGTGGACCTACAGAGGTCATACAGCGCAGTACATACATCCACATGAGAACACGAACATTAAACTGCTGCATCTGTCCCTATTAATATATAAAATAAACAGGTCGTGTGCTGAGACTGTGTGCAGATGTACACAGGTGATCTCGTTTATAACATTTATAACAGTGATGTGATTATAATGGCCTCTAGGGTCCAGCACCACCATGATGGACATGCACTTGTTTCCCAGCGGCGCAGTAAATTATTAATAACATCTAATCCATTTAAAGCCTCACAGCACAGGTTATAACAATGATGAGGGAGGTTTACTGACCCAGAAGATGAAGGAATAGACGATCAGCAGCGTTTTCAGGCAGGATATCACGGGTTTGGTCTCCATCCTCGGTGCCATTAGCGCTGCTTCTCCGCCGCGGCGCGCTGTCACTCCCGACGCGCCGGCCAATCACAGCGCGAGGGGACGGCCGAAGGTCCCGCCCCTCCCCTGCAGGCCCGCTGCTGGCCAATCAGACGAGGAGGAGGAGGGATGAAGCCCCACCCCTGAGAAGTGACGCCCTCTGCTGGTCACATGACAGTTGCGCTAAATGTGTTTTAACTCCTATAATATAATAAAACCGTATTTTCTTTAAATAACTGTGATATAATTATGTAATAAGTAACTTTGTTATGCCTAAATGTACATTTATGTATTGCAACCTATAGGAAGTTTAAGCCATTACATAAAAGTATATGATAACAGATGCGAAGATGGGAATATCTTAAGACAGAACACACGTTATTAGGAGAAATAACATGTTCAGGTAATCCACAGAGGGCGTGCAAACACATTACGGGTGGATAATGTATTTCACACATTGTAATGTAGAGACAGAGCATTTAAACACTTAAGCGTGTGAATCGTGCGTCTGTCCATCATCTCTCATCTCATCATACGCCCTGTTCCTGTGTCAGATATGAAAGATCACATTAAAGAGCACATTTACACTGTCTTCAGCTCTCTCGCATCTCCGTGTGAAGCACTTCACAGTTTGCGTTCACATCTAGCAGCTGTTGTGCTGTATTTGGCACTTTTGCGACCTATTGAGATTCAGTAAAGCACTTACAGGAAACCAGACAGCGCTGCATCCGGACACAGTGTTTGTTCATGTCCTGCCTGTGTAATGAGTTAGAAACTTTACCAAAGGCGTGACGGTTCAACAGAGCAAACACACAACTGCACGAAACACACTTAAAGCGATCACACTGAGACAGTGTGTGCAGTGACGATGCAGTGACGATGCAGTGACGGAAGTTTGGTTTGTTGACGTCAGATGTTATTGTTTTGCTAACCGCTGTACATAAAAGAAATAAATCAGAGTATTAGAGAAAGCAGATCTTAATAAGACAATCACAAATACCCTGCATAAAGGGTTAACACGCCCCCTGCTGTTTGAGAAAGAGCCATCAGTCACACTTTTGTAATATTGGCTCTATTATGAATCCTTCATGTTTTGTTTACAGGTTGTACAATGACACCGTTTGCAAACCGAACCGTTCAAACCCATGATTCAGTCAAATATATGAATGAAGTTAAAGATGCAAACCTTAAAATCACAAGTTGTTTCTCCAGTTGAAAGATTCGCAGAAAAACTACATTTCTTACAAACTACAGACTAGAGCCGCTGTGACGTATGACGCTAAACCACGCCCCTACCGCGCCGCTGCGACGTGATTGGCTGGACGTGTGTCAGCTGACCGACTCACATGGCGGAAGTGTTTCTCTGTCTGTAAACAAGTTTAGCTGACGGAGAATGTTGAGTTTGTGTGTTTGGCTGCTGTTGTGTGTCCTGCCTTGTGTTCACGGTAAACGAAACGTGCTTCTGATCATCGGTATGAAGTTCATACAGTTTGTATACATTGTACAGTTATATATATATACAGTATCACAGAGCATGTACAGCTTATTAACAGTTCTCGGCTTGTTCTGATCGTGTTGTCCACAGCTGATGATGCGGGTTTGGAGACCGACGTCTACAACAACACTGTGGTCCAGACGCCTCACCTCCGCGCGCTGTCGCAGCGCAGTCTGGTCTTTACACGCGCCTTCAGCTCCGTCAGCAGCTGCTCCCCCAGCCGCTCCACCATCCTAACCGGACTGCCGCAGGTAAACAGCGGGTAAATCTGCCCCGCAGCGGGTAAATCTGCCCCGCAGCGGGTCAAACATGCTCTGCTCTCTCTGCTCACAGCACCAGAACGGCATGTACGGGCTGCATCAGGGTGTGCATCACTTTAACTCCTTTGATGGAGTGCAGAGTCTCCCTCGTCTGCTGCAGGAGAGAAACATCCGCACAGGTATGTGAGGAAACTCCACTTACTGGGCTTGACTGTTAAAAAGTGGATCATTTGGGGAATCATATGGAATTTATCTGTGAATTGTTTTCTTTGCAAAGGTATCATTGGGAAGAAACATGTCGGCCCGGGATCCGTGTACCCCTTTGACTTTTCCTACACGGAGGAAAACAACTCCATTCTGCAGGTGGGCCGGAATATCACCAAGATAAAGCTTCTGGTTCGGAAGTTCTTCCAGAGCCAACGGGATCAGAGCCGAGGGAGCGAGGAGGAGCGTCCGTTCTTTCTGTACGTGGCGTTCCATGATCCGCACCGCTGCGGTCATTCCCAGCCTCAGTACGGAGCGTTCTGTGAGAAGTTTGGGAATGGAGAGAGTGGGATGGGGAGAATTCCAGATTGGGAGCCGAAGTATTACTCTCCGGATCAGGTCAAGGTGAGGGTCGTTCGGGTCAGTGTGAATAGAGCTGAATATGTTAAGTGAATCCGAACTGTGTTCAGGTTCCGTACTTCATTCCCGACACACCTGCAGCCAGAGCGGACATCGCAGCCCAGTACACCACCGTCAGCAGACTGGATCAAGGTTTGCTCATAACTTTCATGCTTTGATAAGAGCTACAGAACAGAATCTATCTTGGTGTTTATCTGGTGTTGGTTTGGTTCTGTGAGGTATCGGTCTGGTTCTGCAAGAACTGAAGGACGCAGGGTTTGAGAACGACACTCTGGTGATCTACAGCTCGGATAACGGAGTTCCGTTTCCCAACGGCAGAACTAACCTGTACGGTTCCGGTGTGATGGAGCCGCTGCTGCTGTCGTCCCCGGAGCACCGGCAGCGCTGGGGAGGAATCAGCCAGGCCTACGTCAGCCTGCTGGGTACGAGAACCTCAGTTTCAATGGCATTATGTCTTAAATGATTTCTACACGTGCTGTGCTTGTTTTTACCACTAGATGGTGCAGCAGGTCTACAGTTAATTCTTCCGTTTGAGGCGGGTGATAAACTCTTTACAGAATGACAGATTAGTACTAAAATACAAAGTTACACAGAATACAGCGTCTCTGACTGCCTCATTTTTGTACTATCTGAGAAACACTTATAGTGATATTTTGTACGCTGGTAACCAAACAACATTGACACGGGTTAACTTGCACTGTATGAACTCAAAACCACTGAGACATTTCTCAGAATATCTTCTTTTGTGCTCATGCAGGTTTGGAACAACATGAGGGTGGTTAATGCTAAAATCTCTCCCTGTTTTTCCTCAGACATCACACCCACGGTTCTGGACTGGTTCTCCCTCCCGTACCCATCCTACAGTCTCTCTGGTGGTCATCCGGTACAGCTGACGGGTCGGTCTCTCCTCCCAGCCCTGATTGTTGAGCCCAGCTGGGTCACAGTTTACGCCAGCCAGAGTCTCCATGAGGTGACCATGTTCTACCCGATGCGCTCGGTGCATCACGGCCCCTACAGACTCCTACACAACATGCACTACCGGATGCCCTTCCCTATAGACCAGGACTTCTACGTGTCCCCGACCTTTCAGGACCTGCTGAACCGGACCCAAACGGGCCGACCCACGGGCTGGTTTAAGACTTTACATGAGTACTACTATAGAGACAGGTGGGAACTTTACGACACCCGCTCAGATCCGATGGAGACGCAGAACCTGGCTGGCGATCCGGCCCACGGCCCGGTTCTGGAGAGCCTGAGGGCTCAGCTGCTAAAGTGGCAGTGGGTCACGGAGGATCCGTGGGTGTGTGAACCCGATGCTGTTCTGGAGTCCAAACTGGAACCGCAGTGCAGACCTCTGTACAATGAACTATGAGTCATTTTTAAAAAGACGTTTGTTTAACGTTTGCAAGACATGAAACGTGATTTTAATTTTTATTGTTGTTTTTAAATATGAATAAAATTGTTTTTACACTGGGAATGTTAATAAATCATTTAAAAATGACTTGATTTCCTCTTTTTAAAAGTATGTAACATTTTAAAACCAGTTTTAAGCCTTTAATGTAATAATTCTATGTTAGCAAACAGCCACCTGATTTCTGTATTATGTAAATTAACTGTAACAGTTAATGTATCAATTAGTCAATATGTTATTTTTTACACGAGACTAAATAAACGTGGCTGTGCAGGTACATGTAGAACTAATTCTTATAATGACAACTAACCGACTGGTTATGCTGCATTTTTTGTATGTGTAATATATACATTTATTTAGAAATTAACTATTAAAAGATTTCGTTTCATAAGGTTTTATCAAGATTTTAATGAAAGTATGTAACGGAAGTAAATAATCATTTATGCTCTTCTCAGATCTGTATCTGTGCCTCTTTACGCACGTAATTTTCTCTGCTTTAATTAGTTTTTTGACGCTGGAAAGACGTTTATTGATCAATACAGGCAGCCCAGGTGACAGAGAAGCGATATTAACTCGCCATCCGTCACGTCTGTCTGACGTTAAAGCGTCCCCGGCGTCTCCAAACGCGCACAGACGCGCACATCCATCCTATTGGCCGGAAATATGAATCATCTGTTGGTGTAATGACGAGCGAGATCACGACTGCTGGGGTCTATATAAACTCCAGAGGTGGCGACCACTCAGCCAAAAGCTAAGAGACAACATAGATCGCCACACGTTTTGGTCAAGTGCGCGTAGACTCGTGCGTAATGGAGAGGTCCGTCAGATCCGTGCTGGTGCTCGCGGCTGTTTCCATACTCATCTGCTGTCAGCCCGCAGGCGCCTGGTACAAGCAGTCCACCGGGCCGAGCTACTACTCCGTCGGAAGAGCTTCGGGCTTGCTGTCCGGAATCCGGAGATCGCCGTACGTGCGCAGATCTGAGACGGATTCAGCGCTGGACAGCGGCGAGACCCCCGGCGTCTCCAACAGCGTGATGGCCGATTTAAACAGCAGACAGACTCCGGTCCTTAAAAACATGGTAAATATAGTTTTATGTGCGTCTGTCACTAACAAACATCATTTGCGTAACATATCAAAGTTTCCTGGACGTGTAACGTCATGTAATTTATTTTAGCACAGCTTTAAAAACACTTTAAAACGCCAATAAATGTTGTCTAACAAAACGGATCATTATACCTGATCTATGAATATGAATATATGTAAATATTACGTTTTACCATTTGAATAACCCATAAATGGTCTATTACGCATGATACTATAATAAAGTAATAATGATGTCAATCATAATTTTACTGATCACGAGACACAGATATTTTATTGATATATATGGATCATTTGTATTGCATTTACCTGTTTGTTCTGAAACCCAAAAGAAGGTTTTAATAACATCTCAGTTAAAGTTAAGGTTGATGTGAGCTGAGCTGTGCTGCGTTTCGCAGGCGGTCTGTGTGAAGGACGTTTCTCCGAGCCTGCAGAGCTGCGAGCTGGTTCAGGACGGGTCCAGCACGTTTCGGTGTAAAGCAGACGTGTATCTGTCTCTGGACTCGCTGGACTGCTTCGCCTCCTGAAGGCAGAACGTGTCTGTCCCTCCCCGAACCCCCGTCCATCACAGCCGCGTGCGCTGCGCCACTGACGCGCACTGCCGACACTGCTGACCTGGTTTGTGTTCAGAGCTGCTCAGAGATCCAGTTTCCTGTAAAATACAGACCGAACCAAACACCTGCAGAACCCATCGTTTCTAATACAGACCGAACCTGCAGAACCCACCGTTTATAATACAGACCGAACCTGCAGAACCCACCGTTTATAATACAGACCGAACCTGCAGAACCCACCGTTTATAATACAGACCGAACCTGCAGAACCCACCGTTTACCCAAAACAGCAGCACAATTATCTACACATACATTCATATAAATGATATTTTTATCTTACACGCACATGCAAAAGTTAGAGATTCATTCCTACCTGCTTAAATCTGTAAGTAGGTTTTGCATTGAAGGTTTCAGGTGAAGTCGATCAGAGTTTGATCCGGATTTTACATGGAAACGGATCTGCAGGAAGAACTGAGCACCTGGGTCACAACGTGAAGTTTCCTGCTTTTAATTTCTAATGAACCCCCACATCTGTACCCGTTCACATTATTAAACGCTCGTGAAAGTGTTCACGGATAAAACAAGTGTAAAGTTTGAAAAGTGTTTATTTTATTAAACTGGACAGATAAACTCCGTTTGTGTTTTATACTCTGTTTGTGAAATGACCAAAACACAACATAGAAAAGAAAACGTTTAATGGCTTCTTCATTCACAGTGACTTTACATTTAAAGTAACTCAAACATCTGAAAACAGAGCGATTTAAATAACAAAACAGAACTGGGATAGAAATGAAAACAACATTAAAAAATTCAAATGTATTTACAAAATGTTTTTCTTTTAGCTGAAGCTGTATTTAGTCTTTGCCTCAGCCTGACACACTTCATACAGCTGTGAGTGTTTATGTCTGACACACATTAAACATCAACACAGAACAAGTGATTTAACTCTATAACAGGTTAAAAGTGCAGCAGAAACATCATATCAACAAACATTATAATGTTTAGAATATTTATAATGAATCCCTTTAAAATAAACACGTTCTATTAAAAGAACATAGATGCTGTTTTATGACTGATGATTAACCATTGCAACATACACAAACAGAAATTATGGGATGTATGTTTGAGCAAACCGGTCCCCCATGGACACAATCAGCACAAACCCTCATGAAAATCAACCTTAAAGAATATTTACGTACAGCTGTTGTGTTTAAACCAGCAGTACCCACTCAAGTGTGTGTCTGCTGTGGGTTAGGAAATTTAGCGCCGTGTTTTCATAGCACAGGTTAAAATCTCACGATGGCTCACATATGAAAAATTCAGTCGCATTTATTTATTGCTTTATGCAAACTAAAAACGTGCAGAAGTGTTCTGACTGATCCAGACTGTGTTCAGAGCACCCAACATAATAAATATAATCAGCATTACGGCCCGTTCCACTGACCCCAGAACTGTCCATAATCTTCACTTCATCAGGTTCAGAGCAGAGACACGGCCTCCAGGTTCTCTTTGATGATGGTATCCATGACGACCTGGAAGACCACCTGTACGTTGGAGGTGTCGGTTGCCGTGGTGAAGTGATGGTAGATGAGTTTGCTGGGTGTTGCGTTGAGGGACACAAACATGGAGGCGATGAAGCGAGCGGCTGCGTCCACGTCATAATCTGCTCCTAAAAACATTTCAAAACAAACCTGTACATTACGGCCATTCAATCTGATTGGACGAGAGGAATTCCAAGCTATGACATCAGAACTACAGTAACCGTGGAGCGATACTATGACAGAGTTAAATAATGAGCTAAATGAAGTAAAAATGAAAGTAAAGCATGATCGTTTTCCTCATCACTGAAGGAAATAAGTTACAGGTCTCTGAGAATCTGAGGAGATTTACTCCCAACGCTGGATTTAAACTGAATCAATCTCCAACCTTTTCAAAGCTTGTTTGATATTTGCATGACGCTGCATTGAGTTAACGGCAGGTATGCAGTTGGTTTCCTGTAATCTCTATTCCACAGAGGATTAGCTGTCATACGGACAGAGGGATTTTAAAAACATTCCAAGCCCGGCTGTCCTGACCTTTAACTGCCTCAGGTGAAAATTACAGGATCTATTCCAAACTACAGACACAAATCCACACGCTGGATTCAGTCTTAATGAAAGAGTCTGAGAGACAGAGACAGACAGATGGATGGATAGATTTGTTAGCACACACAAACACGTTGTTTTATAAGCGTCTGTTAGTAAATGTAGTAAATCCAGTGAACATTCAGTAAAAGTTCTCTCACCTCTGAACTGAGGCAGATAATGTCTCAGATGTCGCCCAGAATGTAGAATCTTCTCTTGAAAGAGATCAATTTTATTCATGAATAAGATCTGTCAAACACACACACACACACTGAGACCAGAAACACAAAACCATCAATAATGTATCAATATAATACATTGATTTAAGTCTAGTATCAATCCGTATATAAATGCTCTTCATATAACATGTTTATCTTGGGCTTGAAATCTCTTAAACAACTAAAGACCAAAATCAGAAGTTGTTTGACTGTCTTCAGAGTTAATCAGTGTTTAAATCAGAGAGCAGAACAGCCTCCAGTCAGTGACACGACTTCATTAAAGACTCTGGTCGCAGTAGTGATCACTAAAAACAGCGTAAGATAACCAACAACACTAAACACATCAGAACAGGGCAGTTACTGGACTCATTACACAGAACGGGGTCTGCAGGGCGTGCGATTAAAACACAGACAACAAGCGAGTGTTCGTCACCCGCGAGACCGAAAATACGCCCCGCTAGTTTAATTACCAGACGACACAAGCAATTACCACAGCGTCCAGGCAGTCGTGCGGTGCGCGTCATTACAACAGATGACACTCACTCCACACACGGGGTTATCAACACAAATCAAGAAGTTTTACATGAGTTTGTTAAACACGGGTTACAAAACCTGCAAAAGTCATCGGGTCACATATTAGTCAAATCAACAGAAACTGTATTCACAACTCATTACTGTAGCAGAACATCTGACCAGAAACAACACGTAAGGACAGACTGTCACACAGACTGTTTTACAACAAAACTAAACTTTAAAGCTGCTGTCTCTGTCACCATCTCTGCTTAACACTGTGTGTTCAGTAAAGGGTTTGTTTTCTAAATCACTGTAGAATTAAAGCTTTCATAGACATGTTGATGCTGGTGTTCAGTCACATGTGTTATAAGTTTGTCTTCTCTGGAGTGGTGAGACAGAACGGCTGATGGGGTGACAATGAATTCTCTGTCTCTCTCTCTGTCTCTCTCTCTGTCTCTCTCTCTGTCTCTCTCTCTGTCTCTCTCTCTGTCTCTCTCTGTCTCAGGTAGTTCAGCGTGTCTCTTACCATGGAGGTACTTCTGAAGAAGACATTATTGCAGATGGAGGAGAACAGTTTCAGGCTTTCCTGCAGTCGATTCTAAACGAGACAAAATGAAAGATAAGAGCTTTTATTCCCCACAGCATCCAGCTGAGAACTCAGATGTAAGACATTAGTGTGTAAACACTCAAACACAGTGTTTCTGTGCTGTAAACACAGTATTATAGTCAAACATATCAATACTTCTGAGTGTTTATCTCCTCAGCTGGTCTGTAAGATCATCTCACCATGGCTGGATCTTCTACCAGTGTCATGTCGTATCCGCTGAGAGCCACCACAAACAGCACAGCCCTCACGTCCTCAAAACAACTGATCCACTTCCTTCTCTCCGTCCTCTGCCCCCCAACGTCATACATTCTGTCAAAGAAACATCTTCAGTCAGAACTCACCCCAACATCTTTCTGCTCTTCTGCTGCTCAAAGTTTTCATCAAAACGTCTCTTCTCATAATGTCATATTCAGCTGTTAGAGAAAAGAACCAACTGTCTGTCTGTCTGTCTGTTACTCTTGTTTACAGATGAGGACGAATGAGAGTTCAGATATGATCAGGCAGAAGAGATCATTGTACACAAACATTTCTCTGTAATTCCAGACAGGAGACGGCCATGAACGGACGAACACTCACACGTTTATTTCTCATTCTCTCCTTCATTCCATCTATCTATTCACTATATCAGAGCGACAGCTTCACACACACGTTTGAAATGAGAGGGATGTCCTGCAATCTCTTAAACTACCAATAACCACTTCAGCGCTGATGGAAAAATAAATGTACAAGCCTGACAGAATCACCGCACAGAGAACCATCCGAACAAAAGTGATTTTTCTTGTATAAATGTGACATATTTACATACATTTATAAGTTACACTTCTAGTCAGTATTTAAATTTAGTTTCCTGTTGTTTCTTCCTGTCTGTTGTCTGAATAACTGTTGTGTTTAATTATGGGATGTGTGATGAAGACAGTCCACATCATCTGCGGTTTAGGTGAGAGTCCCGCAGGTTAAACACACCAATTAAAGTTACAGCGTTAATTACGGCTTAGATAACAGGACTGACCCAGAAGCGCCTGACGCTGAGAATTAGAGAGAATTTAGCGCTGGAGGTTTGACTCACTGGAAAAACAAAATACACTCAAAAATAATGACATCACTTCCTGTTAAAAACCAGCCAACATTATCTTGTTTATACACAAAACAAACTCTGTCATAATTCACAAAACTGTGTAACTTTTAAATATCAATACAAATATTTGCTGGTATACACTACACAGCCATTAAACATTTGACTAAAACTCTTTCAATTTAATGGTATAATTATTAACAAACAATAAAGCACAAACTAAGTTGTGTCCACTTTTAAAATCATGTCATGTGTGTCAAATAGCTGGTTATGATATCAGTGTGTGTGTGTTATGCTTGTGAAAGTCTTTACAACAATCAATAATAAATAATCGTTTAGGTTCAAATTATATTTAAATTATACATTTATGTTTATTTTTACTGTAAATGTGTATTTAAAAAAATACAGAAATTGTATCTACAAAAATCTACAATATGACAGAACAGAAAAATATCCCAGCCTGTATTTCAAACAGGGTGAAGCCACAGATTTTTTTTAATAGTAATTTCGTTCATTTTATGTCAGGAAAAACTGTCAGGAAAGCCATAAAAATTGAAATGTATCATTATGCAAAATAACGCAATAAAAACGTTATTGGAGAAATCCTCAAGTTACAGCCATAAATTAGCAGACGAGCGATCCGGAGCGGAGGTGGAGTTAACAGTACGGACAGAGACGGTTGCTTCCCTGAGAATGTCGGAGCGCTCGTCTCTCCGTGTCATCGGAACACCGCGTGACTCCTCTCAGCTCTAAATGTCTCCATTAACATTCAAAGAACCACGAGGAGCCGTCACGCAGAAAATTACTCACAATTCCCATGAAACCCTCTGATGGTTTTATTGGATGTCTGGGATCCGGGAGAAGATTATGGACATGCAGGGAAAACTTTCTCATTATGACATTTTGAGAAACAACCTTCATATGTACTGGTGTTATCCAGTTTACCAGTGAAGACTGCTGTTTGTTTTATTCATTGTCCAGATGAGATTAAAACGCTCGTTTAAGACGTGTGCTGCTGGCTGATTCTGTCTGTCAGAATATTGACGTATGGAGTCACGCTACACAAACTCACACAAAGATGACGTTTCGTGAGATAGCGACACAGAACGCCACTCACCCGATCAATGACACGACCGTGGATTTAAACGAATCTGTCTGCTGGACAGGAAACATTCACTCTTTGACTATCAGTGATCAATATTTTTGCTGCATGTTTGCCAGGCGAGGCCTTTAAACAAAAACAAAGTCTGTCAGATGTTTTACGCTAGAGAGAAAAGTTTACAAACAGCCCAAAACTTTCTCATGACTGTTGTTTTATTTCTTCGACCTGAATTAAGTTGTGACAGATTAACCATAAAGAGTGTGTTTACCTGAACACCAGGTGTTTGACTTTGAACTGAGTTTCGATCACACCAGTGGTCCTCAGTCGAACCCTCAAGACGTCAGTTTCTGTGGGCATGTAGTTGGGGGCGATGATTCGACCCATGTTCTCAAAAAAACTGAAAGAGAGAGAGAAAAAGAGAGGTTATATAATCAAACTGATGTTATATGACAACCGTTTCAAAACGTTTGCATGTCAAACTTTAACTGTGCTAAAACAAATTCTAAATATAAATCCTACGTACAAATGAGGACAAATTTTATTCTAGTTAAATGTAGAAAGTTAATTTGTTAGTTACTCTGAGCAAACGCATCAGTTCACCTCAGGCGAACAGACTGTGTCCTAAAGACCGTCTCAGTCTCTGTAAGCAGCTTTAGCGCTGACGGCGGTTTGTGGTTGTGTGTGCGATAAGGGCGGCCCGGGGCAGAACGCGGCGTATGCCAATTACAACATGAATATAAATACTTAGCAAGAGACCTGTGGGGGGTGATTGGATGGGTTAAAGGCAGCGAGACACACCACACAGGAGAAAAATCCACACAAACACAGTTTTGAAGCAATAGCCTCAGACAGCTGTGGCTGTATCTTGGCACAAACATGCAGAGCATCATGTTTGAATAATCAGACACACACAGCGTCAGGTTTCCCTGCAGTGCCAATGCGACTCTGGGCTTTTCATCCGTGTCTGATCTTGTGACCCCCCGGGTCGCGCCCCTCACTCTCTCTGTTCAGAGACGTGTGTGAGGTTTGTTGTTTTGAGCGTGTCACGCAGTTACACACACCTGTAAGCAGGGGCTGGGCAGGACGCAAAGCCTCCCGTCTCTGTGTATCTGTATAACTACACAACAGTCTGTAGAAGCGCGTCCCTCAATCTTCTAACTTACACCAGAAACTCTCTGACCTCTCACAAACATCATCTTCAGTCTAAAATATCACCAGAAATAACTTCTTTCTCACAGAATGGAGTTTTGAGATCTGACGGGTCAGAGGTCTGAAAAAACTGAATAAAGAGATTTTGAGAGATGGAGGAACAGATGAGGAGCTCTGAGTCGGCCTGCAAACACGACGGAAATGCCCTTTGATAAATCTGACCTTTAAAGACACACGTGTGTGTGTGTGTGTGTGTGTGTGTGAGAGAGACTGATGAAGTCCTGCAAATATAACATGACAGGTCAGAGGAAAAGGTTTGATACCTGTAGAGTAAAATTGTGCAGCCAAACCTTCAGGTTCTGTAACAGCGGCACCAAATTTACTGTGTGATATTTCAATGCAAAACTCTGCATTGCACTCATTTACTCACCCACAAATCTCACTCCTAAATAAATGTCAAAAAAGGCTTCAAATACTGTGAATTAGGGATTTAAAGAAGTAATTTTCTCATCCTGCACGCTTGTTAAAAACGAATCAGAACACAGCCCACACCAGCGGTTCGGTGATAATTTACTTGCCCCCGGTGACAAGCGGTTATTGACTGTGTATTATTGGCAGAAGTGTCCGAAGGGGCCCAGCGGCCCCCAGGGGCCATTAGAGGGCAGGATTACCTGTCACTCAAAAACACACACACACACATATACATCATGCGTCAGTAAATGTGTGGGAATTAAGTGAAAGTGTGTGTGTGTGTGTGTGTGGGTGATGTCACATACATTCGGTATGGACGGCTGAATGGATATTTTATCACTCTCTTCCTCTCACCTCCTTCTTCTCTTTCACTTCAACCTTTTCAGGATCTCCTGTGTGCTAATCAAAAAGACATGCTACCGTGTTAAACCTACATGTGTCTTCGTGTGTGGAGGGGTGATATCCCAGCAAGCTTTGCAGGATCCATCAACTGGCTCCTAACTGCCATTTAAGAGTTAACACACACACACACATTTCACTGTGGCAAGTGAGGCTCATTGGCGGTGGCAAACACCACACGTCCCCGACACGGACCCCCGTCTCCGCCTCAGTTAAATAATCACCCCCCTGGTGGTTCGGTTTTCCTCGCGAGAGGAATATGTCCCTCATCAGCCGTTACCCACAGTGGGCGTATCCAACTCACAGATTAGCCACCATTACAACTCAAAACACAAGCGCCAGACGCACAATATTTACATTACAGACACACACAACCTTCACAAGCTGTCAGGAAACTTGAGCGTGACAGAAAATCATCAGGATAACAAATGACAGCCAAACATCGACAAAACGCTGAACACTGACATGATCTCTCCATTGAAGTCTGGCTTTTGGTTGTCATTTGTTTTAGAGATTGAGGACAAATATTGTGACGGTTAACGCTGAAACAAATGTTCAGGTCTCCAAACAAACACCACGTTAATGAAAATTATTTTGCAAATGTTGAAAATTTCCAGAGGAGTCACGACCCGCGTCGTGATAAAATCTCTCAGGATGTCCAGTCCTGGCAAATTATAATTCACATCCAAACCTGTATCTGAAATTACACAATTAAATAACCACTCACAACACAAGCGCTTCAAAAATCCCTCAGAAACTGACATGCATCAAACACATAATTACTACCCCCGAATCCAAAGTTTGCTTAACAATCTAATAATCTAATTTTAAATCATTCATCTAATATTCACGGCTGACACACAACCTACTGATACTGAACACATACACAAATTACACACATTAACTCGAGAGCAACTAGTGTGTCATTACAGATAGTGACTAATCAGCGAATAGAACTAATTATAGATACTCACTACAGTGCAGAGTCATTTAGTTCATACTCGTATCCGCGGCCGGCAGCAGACCGCACCCCCTGATCCGCCCACAAGCAGCAGAGGGCGTGGCCTATGAACGGAAACAGCACCTGGTCTTCATCGAAGCAGCGGCCGCATGAGAGGATAGAGTGAGCGTGAACCTAAAACACAATAAATCACATAGATATAAATACATGATTTAAACCTGATCCTGATCCTAGCATCTCTCTGTAAACTAGCATGTTAGGTTTGTGTAGCTTTCCCCTCGTTTAAATCTTTTAAATAAAGTAGATGTTAAGCGTTCTGATCAGGGTAAAAACATACTTATGAGGACATTAAACATCAAACTCAATGTTTTACACTGACACACACTCTCACACACACTCTCACACACACTCTCACACACACTCTCACACACACTCTCACACACACTCTCACACACACTCTCACACACACACTCTCACACACACACTCTCACACACACACTCTCACACACACACTCTCACACACACACTCTCACACACACACTTGTGTGTTTAAAGGTAACAATGAAAATTAACATTAGGAAAACCCAGCAAAAGTGTGTAACCCTTAAACTGTTATTAAAGAACTGATGATTATTTAATGACAGTGTAAGAGTTTGGCTGTTAATCAAAACAAATGACCTTCATGCATGTATTTGAGAAACACGTTTGTGTCGTGACTGAGAGTCTGTGTGTGTGTGTGTGTGTGTGTGTGTGTGTGTTCAGTATATGGTTCTTAATGGACACTGTCACCTAGTGGCCGCAGTCAGAACTGCAATAACATCAAACAGTGAGGAGACACAGACCTGGTTTCTGATGTTGGCGAGGTTAATTCTGAGGACCCCCATTCCATGCAGGACGAACTTCATAGAGGTCATGAGATTGTCCAAAACTGCAGGCTGAGCAGAAACATTCACAGTCAAACACCCCTGAACACAAACCTGAGGGAACGTTCTCAGAACGTTGGTCAAACTTTCAATGTTATCACAGATGTTCTTCAGTAACATTAGCAGAATTTAGACAATGTAAAGTGTTTGAATTTGTAAACAAGAACATGGTCAACAAAGAAGAAACATTACAAAGACAAACTTCTTTAATGGAATATTTTCATGTAGAACAAAAGTTAAGAGGATCGATTTCAAAATGCTCCCCACATGCCGCTGGCAACCGCAGTCGCATCGCCTTTCTCTCGCCAAAACAAACACATTCCTGCCCTTTATTTAACAGCGTTTGTGTGGCGGAGCTGCGATCAGAGCCGCATTCCTGAGACAAACAGCAGGACCTCATGTGAAAACACAACAGCCAAACTTCTGCCGCTCTGAAACACATGAACTATTATTGATTTCCTGCAAACTCACACAAATGCATCAGAGCTGAAGTGTGTGTGTGTGTATCTTTGAAGATTATATGCATTCCTTCACAGAAACTTCTCAAAAAGGTCTTGGTCTAAAAGAAACTTCAGAACCTCTGATTCTCTTTAAACCTCTGAAGAACAACAAACAAAATTGGTTTTACTGTGTCAACACAATAAATGATACCGTCTCTCTGTTCTAACAAAGTCAGTGCAAAGCTCAGCTGTGAGGCTTGTGTTAAGGTTGAGGAATGATGCTTTTACGAAGGAGAACAAGGAGAAACAGAAACACAGCGACACCTTTACTGGGTCCAGAAGATAAAGGTGGTTCAGAACCACAGTGACGGTTAAGAAGGAGGAAGAGAAGATTAGGAAAGCCTCCAAACACTCCTGTGACACTCAGGTTTAAACACGTCCCCATTTGTACCTGTAACACTTGTCATTTATGACTCACACAGTAAACCACACCCTGTCCCGCCCCTTCTCAAACAGCCGATACCCGCCCTTCTGTGACACTGTGACCCAGTCAACCAGGTCCGGTCTGATTACAGACTGCACTGGTGACCGCAAGCTAGTGAATAAAATGAAACTAGCCACAATTATGGGTGTCTGTGTGCGCTTGCCCATGTGAGCGACTACCTGACCCCTGCGATACAGGCCAACAAAAACTGGCGGAGCACAAACCGGGCTTAACTGGACTTCTGAACATCACACAGCCCTGAGAGACCACATACATTTTCAGAAAGAACACACATGGGAGAGGCCGGCATAAAAATTACAGCTGGGCTTTTAAAAGATTTTAACTTCATCAGATTTTGCCAGGACGGACCGAAAACAGCTTTGTGGTTCTCAAACCGACTCCAAACGGTTTCTCTGTGCATCCAGGCCATGTGGAAATGAGCTTGTGTGTGTGGCACCATTATAGTCTGAAAGCTCTTGTTTATTTTGTCCTTAAAACACTAAACTGATATTAGCTTAAAGCTAACACACCACCTGACTGTTTTGTTCCTGCACTTCCACACACAGAACATGAACAGCGTTTGTTTTGAGAATCCCTGTTTGGTTTAATCATTAACTAGCGAGGTGCCAAAAGGCAAACATCAAGTTTCCAGTTTTTCTCGTGTCTGCTGACCATAAACTATGCAGCGCTACGACTAATCCAACATCTGTCAGATCTACAGTTGGGTCACATAACTCTCAAAGTCAGTCAGTTCAACGCCTACAGTTCTTCACAAAAGATCAACGTCACAGCAAACAACAATTTTATCAGATGGCTTCTCTAATCTACATGTACAAGTTTAAAAATGAAATCTACAAGCAGTGTGTTACGCTTTACAGTTTCACTTCAATAAATGAGAACCTCACAAAAACTCAACCAAAGTCTCAATCGGTCTCTGAATTATCCTCAGGGTCTCATTTTTTAACTAGGAACCCTGAGGTGTGATTTTCAGGAAACTGAACCTGTATGATGTCACAGGGTTGTGAATGCGGCTGAGGTTCAGACTTCACCAGTGTCATGTGTAATATTACATCACCCACATGTTTTTGTGTGTTGATTCATGATAACAGAAAGACCTGGTGGTGACAGACGCCACAGGACGAGACCATTCTCTTACAAACAGGCGGTGCATCGCGGTGAGAGTTTGTTTGTTTAAAGGGTTTGTTCGTGGTTTTCCACTGTGTGGTGGTCAGTTTGCTCACAGGAGCTACACCTATAAACTAACACACAGCTGACTAACTCACCGCTAGCTGCTAGTGTTTGTGTTTGGCCTGGTCTAAACCGTTCAGTGGGTTTAAAGCCCCTCAGGTGCTTCAAACACCATTTACTCATTCTCAGCTCATTTAGACTCAAACCCACAGAGTAAGTGTTGCTAACACAAACACACCCTGAGGGAGGGTTTAACAGAAAGAACATGGCACAAATCCTTCTTAGAACCCAACTTCTGTAGAACCACATAAATCTGCAGCTGGTTCCTCTGAGAGTTCTAGTCAAATTACAAAATTCCACAGGATCAAAGTGGCTTTTATTAACGGTGAAGAAAGGTTTCATCAGTCAGAGGCTCTCAGTAACAAAACTACAGCTATAAAGAGACTCACGTACGACTGGTTGTTATACATCATACAGGAATGACAACACAAAATTGTGATGTCACCATTTTACCATAAATACTCAGCAATATGATCTATGCTCTTCTGGTGAGCCCACAGAGATGGAGTAACACAACTATTGTTTTAATGAAACGGTGACGTTTCAGTGTAAGTGGTTAGCATAGCTTTGGCGTGTGAAGTTTGTGGGCCTGATGGCCGTGTTTAAATCACAGCTGGCTGTCGGTTTACCATGAAAGGCCCAATCAATTCATCTCAATTGCTTCGGCTGTTTCCATGACGATAAGACGTACGCAGGCCATCCGCTAGTCTAAGGGATGCAGGGAGCCGTTCTGCACAGGTTTCTTGGAAACAGCTATGAGCATTAACAACAATCCATAACCTTTGCCTCTTTACCGCCATCTCTGTCTGAACCACAGCCTTGCAGGTAACTTTACAAACTTTAAACTCAAAGAATTCCTGGGAAAACTCTACGGATCAGAGTTGTAGGACATCACATCATTCACACGCTGTTGGGTGTCAACTTCTCTTGTCCCTCCTTCTCTGAACAGAACAATAAAAACATGTAGAAGCAAGATCCAGGCTGAAGTCTGGTTTCACAGTGTAACCACTGACCCGTAAACTTCTAATAATCCCTCGACACACTAATACACACACACTAATACACACACACTAATACACACACACACACTAATACACACACACACACTAATACACACACACACTAATACACACACAATCACACACACAATCACACACACAATCACACACACACACTAATACACACACACACACTAATACACACACTAATACACACACTAATACACACACTAATACACACACACACTAATACACACACACACTAATACACACACACACACACACACAGGCTCCATTTCCAGACAGCAGGGGAAACATCACAGGAGACACTGCAGCCCTCAGCAAATATGAACTCAGACGCTGGTCTTACCTTAAAGCTGAGAAGCTCCTGCTTGGTGAACCCATGGCTGTGGATGATCTTCATCTGTTTGACCAGCGTGCTCTTACCACTTTCTGCAGCTCCTGAGACACAAACAACCACATTCAGCCCTCAGTTAAACTCATAAACATCTAGACCACTTGTGTGTTTTCAGTAGATGGTTAGAGGAATTAAGACACTTCTTTAACCTCTGTATACTGTATACTTTACTAAAACTTATGAGCCCAGGATCGTCTCCAGATCACCATCAAAAGTTACCAAAAGTTCGACCCCACAAAGTTTCAGTTCTTCAACAACTCAGTAAAGAAAGACCAGATAAATAAAGTCAGTAAAGAAAGACCAGATAAATAAACCCCGGTGGTTGAAGCAGTGGTTCCAGCAGAAGAGACTCGTACCCAGCATGAGTAACTTCACCACGTTCATCTCCGTCTTCGCGGACTCGTACAGATCTCTGTCTATCTGCGCGCTCTGGATCTTCGCCTTCTTGTCTTCCTCTGTCAGCTCGGTTCCCAAACACAGACCCATTTCCAGAGCTCATGTCTCGATGTCTCGTCCAGGAAGAGATAAAGAACCAGCGGGTCGCGGCGTTTAAACGTCCCGGTCTGGAGATGAGATGGCCGTGCGCTCGCTCCAAACTTCTGCGGACGCCAGAGTCAGTTCATGCGACTCACATGTTGTTCAGATGAGAGAGAGACACACAGAGAGACACAGAGAGAGAGAGAGAGAGAGAGAGAGAGAGAGAGAGAGAGTTTGGCACGGCGGTAAAGTTTCACAGATGCATGAATGTATTAACATGCATTAAACGATGATTTGGGTTCATCATCATCACAGATTATTATAAGCAGAAACTCGTTTTATGCGCAAATCGTCGTTTTATAAAAGACGAGAAACACGCCGGGGTTAGGAGAGGTGTGACGTCACCTGCACCCGAGGGACCGTGTGCAAGTTCACTGATGATTTAATAACAAACATCCGAGACGACGTCACCAAACAAACATCTGACGTCACCAACTTTAACAAATGAATCATGATTTGATGTCGACAGAACTACGACTGTCTGCAGTGCAAATCATCGTTTTTAAGGATCAAGCACCAAACAGATGTGTGATAATAAATGCAAACAGAGTCAAAGACTGAAACAGAATTATGTTACAAATATATACTAACTTTATAAATATTAACTATGGGGTTGAATGATTTCCATGTGTCTGCAATGGACTGTTTACAAATTACAGTTTGTGTGTTTCATTCTTGTCCATTTTAGAAATATCATTATAATGTTATTTTTATTGTTGTTAAACACAAATCTGTAGTATTAGAAGACAAAAATCACATAACATCTGTAATTGTCTGGAATAGCTTTAATCTGGCTGGGCACAATAAACTTTGTAGACGGTCCCTAACTTCACTGCAGGGAGTTTGGATGTTAAAGAGGAAACAGAAAAAAGTTTCAAATCTCTCTTCACTCAGGACTCAGTGTTAAAGTTTTAATCTCTCTTCACTCAGGACTCAGTGTTAAAGTTTTAAACTCTCTTCACTCAGGACTCAGTGTTAAAGTTTTAAACTCTCTTCACTCAGGACTCAGTGTTAAAGTTTTAAACTCTCTTCACTCAGGACTCAGTGTTAAAGTTTTAAACTCTCTTCACTCAGGACTCAGTGTTAAAGTTTTACTGTGAGATATTTAATACTGCTAATGCATCACACACATCTAACTCCTCACAAACAGCTCAGTGTCTCTTCAGGAAGTTATAATGGAGACTGAAAGTTTCAGGGTTCAATCTCACAGAATAAAGATAAGAAAACAAACTAATGAGCAAAAGAATGAAATTAAATATCAGTTGTGAAATGCCACCTGTAAGAGAAACATTATATACATTTATTTTAAAACACTAAATATCAACTTTATTAAAAAAAGTTTATTGATCAAATACAAAAAGTTTTGTTCAGGTTTTTATTAGTTTTAAGTAGTTTGTTGTTATTAAATCCTTAAGCTGAGAGACATAAAACAGCTTTTGTTACTGTGCATAAAAGGTTTTATTATATGTAGGTGAAAAGTCTATATGGGAAGTTAAATGTGTTAATAAAAGTGATTTGTAACTTTTATACTACAACATAAAACACAACAAGTTAGATCTTTAACAAGTTAAAAGAATTGTGAAACCAAAAAGCAGTTTTTCTGAAGCTGTTTTATTGCAAAAAATTTGCAACATATTCCCACAATGAACTGATTATTTATGGCATAAGATGAGATGAAATTAAAAAGATTGTCTAATGATATTAAAAACATTCTGCATCAGTAAGTTGGTCTCTTCTCTGCATTCATTCACAACATTAAATTAGTGTTACATGTACTGTTTCTTCACAATTCATTCTCAATGTGCAGGAAATGTTTAAAACAAAACCCTTATGCTGCTATTGTGAGTGGTTACACAGCAAAACAACATCAAAACAAAATAAAAGCACGTATTAAAAGTTTAACTCTGAACAGCCACAGTCAATATCGGCAGAAATAATCTGCACTGACAAACAAAATAGAGATTTGTGTTAATAAATGAAAGTGTGACATTAAAATCTAGCTGTGACACTAAAACAGCGCCGATAGCTTAAAATCACCTGAGGTTAAAGGTCAAACAATCTTTTAGCCGTGACTCTGATCACATCTAAACACATGAAGGTGTGCGGAAAAAACTGACAACAAACATAGAAAAAGAAACAGTATAAAACGGGCGGCCTGTGTCTGTAGCGGCGGCTACAGATAAGTAAATATAACGGAGTCTCTTAAGAAGACTTGTTTTCTGCTCAAAGCAAAAGGAAAGAACAATGAATTATGTTTAAAGAAAATGAAGCTTATTCCTAAAATCAGTACGATTACAGAAATTTTTATGATGAATGTTTTTATAACGCAAATATTTTTTCACACATTTTAAAACACAGTTTCCTGGTGTTTCCAACAAACAGCTGCAAATTTCAACACAGTGTCCCGGGAAGTTTTTTAGCTGGTTCAAGTAAACATACTAACAGTGGAAAAACGTTTCTTCATAACGCATTTCTGTGAGACTGATCATCTACAGATATTTATGCAGATATTTATATGATTTAAAAACAACTAAAAACTAAAGTGACACAACTTTTCCCTTGCATTCACAGGCAGCGCAAAACTCTTTAACGTTTGTGTGTTTCACCCATTCAAATGTAACAGGTACTGTAGAACTATTACTGCACAATAAAAGTGCTTCTGTTGTATGATTAAAACGATGTTGCTATTGTTGATGTTGGTTCTACAGTGAAGCCCTTAACTGAATCTGTTCTGGAGAGTTTGGTTAGTTTTCTGTGAGAGCTGACGTGGTCTTCAGCGATTCTTCTTTGAGCTTCAGAGCTTCGATCACAGCCATCTCTTTAGCTTCCTTCTTCTGGTTTCTGGCCTCAAACTGCAACCTAGGGCAAAACCAAGTCTGTCTGACATCAGTTCAGCTGGTGTAAAAGATGTTTTCTGGACCAGTAAAGAGTATCTGAGGTACGTGTTGTGTGGATTAGCAATTTGCTATTGCTACACAATTTAGTCAATTTAGAGGCATTTTCTGAACAAAAGGACATGGAAATGAAATGGAGTTCAGATCAAGCGATCAAACCAACAGCCAAGACAGTCACATGACCCCCTCATTTGCATAATCCCGCATGCTGTAAGGCACAAACCTGTTCTCGATGATTCTCTGCACAATGTCGTCAGACGTCAGACTGTTCCCGCTGTCCAGGACACGGAAGATCCCTCTCTGTTTTGGCTCCTGCAGGAAGAAAACAAACGCTGATATTTTAAGATGATGGACATAAGAGCTGTATATCTGAAGATGATTGGTCTGTACTCACGGCGTAAGGGTCTGATCCGTCTGCGTCAGAAAACACTTCTGTTTTCCCATGACACACCAGATCCACCTGCAGTCGGACAGATCACAGATCAGTCACAAACATCTGTGAAAAGCTGAAACAGCTTCAGAAGATTCTCATCTGAACAAAAAAGTTCAGAGACACCAGGAAACGCAGTTAAACTGGAGCAAAACTGTACATGTGTCACGTTTGATGCTCTGAGGAGGGTCTCTGTCAATGAAACTGGACCACAAACCTGCCTCACATGAAACTCTGGAACAATTTAATGTCTTTTGTTTAAAGAAACGGGCAGTAAAATTTCTTCCCAGAGAATGAAAGCAGAAAATTGTTGAAATACTGTCTGTCAGTAAAGCTTTCAGGTTTGGCTGTCGTCCAAGTACCACACACACACACACACACACACACACACACACACTGAAAGAAAGGCTGTCGGTGTCGTGTCTCAGAACAAGTTTGGTGAATGCTACTGTAATTTAACAGAGTGGGAGATTTTGGAAACGTACCTTAAAATGATCCAGAAGATCTTTGCCAACTGCGTACGGAGCCCCGATGACCACCTCTGAAACATACTGCACAAAAACCACAACCAGACAATGATGAGAAAACCAACAGTCCACACTTCAAGTTTCTCCAAGTTCTTCAAAATTCCAAAGTTTTCCTACGTTCAAAGGTTCTTAGGTTCAAAGTTCTAACTTCTAATGTTGCAAGTTTTATATGTTCTCCAAGTTGTTCTAGATTCTAAAGATAAAGGGAACCAGAGATTGGAGATATGGAGGTTTTCACTGATAGCTCTGCGTGTGTGAGGTCTGGAGTTTCCCTGCATGTTTCTGATGGCTCAGTGTGGTTCTGTCAGGGTTCAGGTATGTTTGCTATGTGTCTCAGCAACACACTGTGTGTTTGGAAACAAGGTTTTGTAAACTGTGACGTTATAAATTAACTCATGAAATTGAGTTGCTGGCTGGGTAAACATGCAGTTTAGACAAACTTCTGTCTCCGCTTGTTGTGTCTCTTTTCTTGACCTTGAAATGTTTCTGCTCAGTTTTCTCTTTGTCTTCTCGCTCGCTCGCTCCCTCCCTATCTCTCTTTCTCTCGCTCTCTTTTGTGGAGCACAGTGGCCCATTGTTCTGAGACAAGAGTGTCAGGAATACCAACACAACTTAATCTATGCAACATAATAAAATGCACCGGGCGGTAATGTATTCAAAATACCA
>JBAJNP010004628.1:0-25434 GCA_036877545.1 Yasuhikotakia modesta | reverse complement strand
CTCATTAGGTCATCAGATTTGGATAAAAAATCAAGAACTAATTTACTGAGGGCACCCACTTGTCTGTCTGTATGTGTGTTTATTTGCTGACATCTGATTGGCTGCCATGTGTTTTGGAGGGCAGGGTTTTAGAGAGAGGCTGTAGTTGAAGTAGTGGTCTGATGTAGTGCTTAGAGAAAGGCTACCAAAATGCCTAAAATCTCAGTTATTATTATTGGTTTACTCTTAGAAATACAGTATTGCCATAACAATTGGACATTTTATGTGTTTCACCAGGGTTTATATCTGCAAGTTAATTACTAGCCCTGTGCCTTTTTGTATCTTTTTTTCTCCCTCTCTTCTGTCACTGTTGAATGTGAACACAAAGACATGCACATATAAACACAACTTCACACTTATTCACCGAGTAACACATTAAGGGATTTACAAGATGATGAATGTGTCAAGGGAGACAAAATGCATGTGACTTAATTAGTGACTAATATGCTTCTATTATGTCTTTTCAAATGTGCCTCTCCTGTCTAACTTCCAATTATACTGTCAGCCATTGAGAGCAGGCAGTAGATTCAACATTATAATGTACAAATTACTCTCTCTTAAAGCCACCCTCAGGTAGTCTAAATAAACTCCCAACTGTTTCTTCAAACAGATGAAAAGAAACGTGGGCTATTCAGAGTGTAGTTACCGAGGATGTAATGCAGGGAAAATGCAAGCTGCATCATTCAGCCAATGGAAAATATTTCAAACCAGTTATTAGAAAACATTTGCAAAATGTAGAGAATAAACATCAGTAACACGATTCAGATGCATTTAGATTATTGTAGTTTCTTTTTCTCAATGTCCATAAGCATTTGCCAATAGACTACCAGCAAACACATATTTATTTCATGAATTTGATTAATTTACACCATGTAATGATGGGTTTTAACAGAAGGAAAGAAACTAGGAATATTATAAGATGCCTGTGTTAAAGAGACAGTTCATCCAAAAATAACCAAAAATAAAAATGCTCTACCAGTTGAGTTACAGGAACAACTAAAAATGAACATTCTATAATGATTTACTCACTCTGATTTCAGTCTAATTTTCAATTATCATTCTTCATATCTGTTTCTTAAAAATCTGTCTCTTGTGAGTTCTCTGTTTACCTTTGAAGCCAAATAGGTTAAAGGTGGTTGTTTTCATGGGCAGGTTTGATTCTGTTTCGAGAACTGTTTTGATAGAGGGTTTTGTTCGCTATGGAACAAGTTAATGTGTGGCTGCAAAAAAGCAGCTTTTGAAAAGGCATCAGACAGGGGAAACTGCACACATTTATTTTGTAACATTTATCCGTCCTGTTTCAGGCCCTAATTGAGAGTGTCTCCATATATGCTGGTTCTAAGTCTGTCCATGCAAGACTACTCACAACCCGTGACTCAGACTTTGTGAATAACGTCCTACGCACATAATTGCACCATTTATAGAAAGAGACAGAAAGAGAATGAAAGAAACTAGATGCATGTTATATTACATAATCTTCATAGTAGATGTTCTGGCTATATAACTTGCCTGTTAACACATAGTTGTTTAACATATAACAGTTTAAAAGCATGTATAACAGTATTATCTAATCTGAAATCTATAAATGCAAGATTATTTTAAACTGACAAATTAACAGATCTCAGGGGCATTGTTGGCAATGATTCCTACATTAAACAATTAATATGTGACTTGTTTGCAATTATAATTCATGTATAGCCTAAATAACCTGTTCAAGCCCCAGGTAATGTAATAAAAATACATCTCCAAAACTAAATGAACCTTATTAGACACGGTGATAGAATTAATGTGTGCCTAATATCTGCATTTTCTTTCACTGCACAATCCAACTTCCGCCTGCCCGTACGTTTCAGGTACCAGCGTCAGTGAGTTATGTAAAAAGCCTCCGGAGATCGGCCCAGTCAGTATCACAGAACCGCTCACAGCACCATTAATAGCCAGCAAACCCACATCCAAAGTTAGCCAAGCCTATATCTAAAGATAGCCTCAGCATATCTATAGCAGTGGCCCACATAATTCTCCTGCACAGCCATACACTGCAAGTTTAAAATGACTGTGCTCAGCCAAGCAAGTTTCTGGAAGTAGAGAGGCAAAATAATGACCTGTTTTGACAATTCCGCTGCAATTAGGATCCGTGGAATACATGAGGCGGATCACAGGACTGGAGCTCCCTGCCTCTGATTGACACCCATTATCCAGCTGTGTTTTTAGTCTTGTTATGATTATCCAGCTGTTTAGAGTCTCAACACCCCACTCATGAAGTTTGTGAATATGTACAGCGTGCAAAGGTCTGCTTGAAGTGTTATTTTGGAGAGATAAAAAGGATGGCGTTTTGTGCTTAATGAACACCGGGGCTCGTGCTTGCATGCATGACAGGATAATTAGCCTCTAACAGTCGGGGGGAGCACTTCAAAGCCACACTTCATACCCCCAGCATAAGATGAGTGACACATCTATCCAATCAGGTCTGCGTGACCCAGATCAGACAAGTTGTGCCATCCGTTAAAGCTCAGAGGTCTGTCTCTGAGAGCAGATCCGTGCAAAAACACACATCTTACTTCATGACACTAATGGATTATCCTCCATTTTTCTGACAGGCAAGGGCGCACACACACAGGAGCATTTATAACGTATTCTTAGCCTCACAAGGCGTTCATTGATCATGCTGCAAGCTCAAATTGCAAGAGTGGCTGAAATCGCCAGTTCCAATCTGATTGGCTGGTGCTACGGAAGTTTAGTGAATAAGGGCAGACAGGTGTCTTTATCAGTCTGCCTGGAAACAAAGTTGTGTGTGCAGGGTACGAGGTTGATATAGTGAGAGCTTTGCAAGGAGAAGTAATTACAAGATTTGTCAAAATGTGTCAGGTTAGTGGCATCAAATATTTGAGGTAAAATTTAATTCATCCACCAGCAGAACTGTATATTATGCTTTGTTTTTTAATACTGTCTGTGAAAAAATAATTTCTTATCACTTTTAGACAGAGTCTATACACTTACCATTTACAGAAGTGCTGTACTGTTTTTTGTCTTCTATTGGGTGTGGATGAACCCACCCCTCATTAGCATATTTAAATGTAACAAATGGTAGTTGGCTATTTAACATGTCAGTCAGATTGTTTTTTCCTGTGTATATGGGCGATACCTGGTTTAAATAGGCTTAAATGTGGACCATAAGTCAAAGGAATGGCTACAGAAGTCTACTGATAGACCAATAACCAATAAAACTAATGTATCCAGGGCAAACAAACCAAGAAAATTGTACCTATGACATCACCTTGAATCTTCATTGTCAGTATCAGCTGAACTCAGTATCTGTAGCTTATTCTGAGCTGTTTTTCCTCAAGCAAATTTCACGATAAGGAAGATGAATGTAATGAAACGTACCAAGCGGAATGACACATACCGCAGTCCAAAGAGAGGTAAACAAAACGGACAATGAATAGATTCCTGCCTGTTCCACAAGCTAAAACACTGCATGAGCGAAATACATTAAGGAAATATTTACCAATGTTTCACTTTGAAATCAGCATGTGACACTGTTGCAGTAATTGTTTGCAGTTGCTCATCATCACATTAGGCCTCAAACTACAGCGAGAGGTGGTTTTAATAGTGTTCACATTTCAATCTGATTCAAAGGAAAACTCATGCCAGAGGCTGTATATTATATAATGGATCATTCAAATGGATGAAAAGTTTGCCTGACAAAGTTGATTGAAATGATTATTTATGGTCTTTATGCTGTTACATAAAGTGGACTCCCGTGTTTGAGACAAAAACAGCTTGCAAAAGACAGTCCTGTTTGTTGTTATTTTTCCCAACTGTCATTTTTGCAGGAAACAGTTGCCCATAATGATTAATGCATTAGAACAAATGTTTTAGCTACCATTATTCATTAAAAAATACTTACATTTTAATCTGTTCTTAATATCAAAGGAAGCTTCAGTACTGTATGAATTGCCATAAACCTCTGTAAAGATTCTGTAAAATGTCTCATTTTATGTTCTGCAGAAAAACAACATAAATGAATGGCATGAGTTAGCAAGATAATCATTTGTATTTTGTGATGAACTTTCCTTTGGTAACCCAACAATGAAATCATCTCAGTCCATTGGTGAACAAAAGTCATGAATTCATAACAGTCTCATTACTTTCAGCAAGAGATTTAAATTGTGAGCTGGATTCTGCCTCACTGAACATGTTCAGTCTGTTCAGTCTAAATGGAACTGACCCCTTAACACAGGACAGCGTTCAGCTACAACACATAAAACAACAGCAATGCATGTGTCCATGTGTCTAAAGCACAACGAGTGTGTGTTCCCTTTCCAGTCTGTTTTTCATGGATCACTGGCACACATGACATTTTGCAGAAGGCTCAGACCCTCAGTCAGCTGTCATTTTAAAGAATACTAAGCTTCTCTCTTCTTCTGCCTGTTACCTTTTTGCACTTACTCATATATAGCCAGAAACCTGACCTGCTATTACCCGGCACATGCAGAAAATGCAGCTATGCTAGCAAAACAGCCCTTGTGGTCGTTTGCTTGTGACCTCCCAGCAACTAGAAGGTGTGGCTGTGATAAGGAGACATAGAACAGGCAGAATAAACACACACAACATGAGATGTCTGTACACACATCAAATACATCAGCCCAGCGCTAGTAGAACAGTGAACTGAATGCTGTAATGGAAAAATGTTCTAACCCTTAATCTCTGTAAATGGCACACTAGTCTAAAATTAGCTCACCACACCATCCATTATGGTAAACAGAACATTTTAATTATAATTATTATTGTAATTCAAAGCAGTGTTAATATTTATGTTATGTTATAACATGTTTTATGTTATGTGTTATATATGATATGCTGTTATGTTATATGTTATGCCATGTAATGTATTGTAATGTTATGTTGTGGCATGTTATGGTATGTTAAATGTTATGTTGTTTTGTTAGGGTAGGTTAGGTTAGATTATGCAGTTCAGTGATAATGCCACGATTTTTATACATCTCTGTGAAGCTGCACCTGTCACACACTGTCAGGACACATTGTGAATTCGTTCCTCACATTTTCGTTTTGGTGGCATCCTAGATAAAGTTCTGATGGTTAATTCTCCACTGAGGTTACCAGGCAACTGGCCAGAAACTCAGTTTTATTTACTCACATAAGCCAAGTTTGACTCACATTTGGCACTTCTGTTCCATGCACAGTAGGTATCCGCATTTAGATGATGTTATACTAAGCGTGTTATTTCTAGCAATGGCGTTGCGTATCATTTACGTTGCTATTTAATTTTTTTGCATTGTTAAAAAAGTGCATTTTAAAGCCAGTTTGGTGTCGTGTTATCAGATATAATTCTCACACAATGCAGGTCTTTGTGTCTCTTTCAGCCTCCATGTGTTGGCCACAATGTGCTGTTTTCTTTGGGTTCCTGGTGGTGTATAATTTAGCCTCAGTGAGGCAAGCGTCAACTGAAAGCGCCTGGGTAGGAAGAGGAATCGTTTCTGAGTTGAATAATCCAGCTGCAATCTCTGCCATTATGAAGACCGGAGCCCACAAAAGGATGTGATTTTTACTCTATAGACTGTAATTACTATTGCAGGTTCACATTGTGTCCCTTCCAGTTAAATCGCGATGTGTTCCAATGCTAACGACTCTTTCTCGATGTGTTCATTCATCCTTTACACTCAGGCAATCTGTTTACCCAATAATTTAGTCCATAACCCGCTCTCTCTCGTGGCATCTTGAGGAAAAAAGCGCAGGGATTACTGTTTGTCGCGTCTGCGTCGGGCCCATCTGTGACCTACAGTAAAAAGGTTCTGCAGGCCTGTACGCTAGGCTAAATTGCTTCAGGAACTGTAGTGGAGGTAAGGGCTGTGCCCAGGCAGGCTCATTTGAATGATTTTGTTTACCCCAAGGAATGCCTGTTCCAAACATAATGCTAGCTGGGGTCGGAGCGCTCGGCAGGGACGGAGGCGGCTGCTTGGATAATTACGGCACAGCAATGAGCATTATCATCAAAATTAGGTCCTTCCTGTTGCATATCAGGAGTCTGTTTTACTTTAAAGGGGATTTTATTAATGGAAAAATGTGTAATTGTGTTAATTTTGTTATGAATTGACAAATTTTGCTGTTGCTTTGGACTTGTACTGACATGCTGGATGCAGCATTATATACATTTTGTTTATTTGTTTAGTTGTCGTTGTAGAAAATTTTCCGAAAACTGTGATTGTATTAATTAACATCAAGGCATAAACTGAGATAATGTGAGTAGAGATAATGTGTGTAGAATTGCATAAAGTGAGCTTGCTTGATTTTACATGTGTTTAGTTCTATTCATTTTTGTAGAGGTAAAATTTTATAATATGGAAACAGTGAACAAGTTCACATTTAAAACTCTTTATCTAATCCTGGTTTATTTGCATAAACAACTATAAGTAAGCCCTTTGTAGAATACCTTCTTTAAAATTTGTAAACAACGCAATTCACCAGGATTTGTGGTGTTGAAACATGAGTTTAAGGTGGGACTTCCTGATTGTCTGACCAATGGCAGAGTTCATTATTTTCACAATTCCATTTGGTGCCTCTCGAGACGCAGACATTACACACTTCAGCTTCAAGTGAAAGCAGCTGCCATTGAGAATATCCTTTACTGACAGAATACTTGTTCTTTCTAGGATGTAGTTCGGTTCCAATTAATATTAGAAATGGCATGAGTCATATCGGACGTAATATTGATTAAATTAGGTTTCTGTCTTAGATGACAGGAGTTTCTGAAATGTGTCTAGCAGAGCCAGACTCTCCGGAAAACATTGATTGAATTAAATCCTGCTTTTGCAGGACGAGTAATCTCGTAAACAAAGCTATCTCATCCACCCTTGGGCCAGCAATTCATCTCACATTCTCAGCACCTCAGCGCGTGTTATTAAGCTTTCCTATCTTTCATTCAGTGCTGGCATAGCATACACTTTAAGTTACCCACTCAGGAAGTACGCACTGCCCTTAGACTGCTCCTGCCCAGACAACGACACAATTATTACTTACCGGAAACCAGGCGCGCCGAATGAAACAGTGTTTATACGTGGGGGCTGAATGGAATATAAATGCACTGAGAATAAATAATGTGTGCTTGGAAAATACAAACGTACTACCGTGTTAGAGAATCAGGCTCATAAATTAAACTCTCTGAATTGAAGTGTCAGTTGTGTCAGGTAGTTCTGTGATTTCGATCTCTGTGATTGGACGAAAATAGAGGGGTCAGGTCAACTACTGACAGGAAGTCATGATGCAGGGGACAACATTAAAAGTCATATTATTAGGAAGCCATTTTTCCCCTTGATCTAGTATATATATAACGTAATATTGTTGGGATAGGATATCAATGATTATTAATAATAATAATAATAGTCATCATCATCAAAAGTGTAAATTAAGCTGCAGAATAATTTTTTTGTACTTTGCTAAATTATGGCAAGGTAATAAGAAGTAACCATGATAGGTACAATTATTCTTAAATAATAAGAAGAAGAATTGTAAAATTATTAATCTTTTTTTAGTTATTTTAAGTTTCAAATTAAGTATTCAATAAATCTTCATGGCATAGTAGCAAAATAATTATGATAAAACTTTAGTTTTGGACACAAACATTTTACTTAAAAATATTAATAATTTATAACAATAAGATATTGTTAAAATGTTAATCATTTTAATTCAATTTAACTTTTTGATATATTTGACATATATTTGACAACTCTGAGTGTAAAGTGATTATCTTATAAAATATTTTTAATTCAACCATCTTTTCATCCATTTCTCTCTGTTTTTCCAGTCATTTACTCGGACCTACAGCACCTTCTGTCGTTTCTCCACCCATGTTGTGGATCAGCGGGCAAAACTAAGACCCATTATCTAATAAATTCTACCTGACATAAAAGCTCCTGCAGTTAAATAGAAGTAAATAAAACAAGCGAGGCAATTAAATGAAGTCAAGCGTGTTCCGTAAAACACAGTAAACTCAACAGCCGGCTTTTGCATCCCGTTTAAATATAGTATCAGATGCTCAGAGAGTGATTACAGCTAGAAATGAGCAAAAGCAAGCAAGTCAACTCATCTGTTAAATCAGCGCGTGGATCGCGGAGACGCAGGCCCTCCTCTGGCTTTCACCGTGCTGTAATCAGGGATTTAAAGCTCTTAATTGCTCCTTTGGAGTCATTGTGTTGGATAAATGAATTAGATTTTTAATCCCTCATGCCAGCAGGGCACATTAATCTGATCCTTCTGTGTTTATGACACAAAGTAATAAGAAAAAACACCTTAACCAAGAGAAAATATCAACCAGTTTAAAATGTATGAATCATCACTGTAACAATGTATTTAGTGGCTTTCATTTAAAAAGCAAAAACAGCCAGTAAAAGTGTATGTATGTATGTGTAGAGCTCTATCTATATAACAGCAAAAATGTATTGGAACATTTACACTTAATAAGTTGTCAATCGTAGTAGAACATGCCTGTAGTTGATGTGATGAATGAGATCTGTGTCTGTCAGAAATCTAAAAATGAAAACACAACATTAATGCAAAACACTGTATTTCAGTTGAATATTTACAGAAATATACAGACCTGAGAATGTGCACAATTTACAAGGTTTTTAAGTTTGTCCTGGAAAACAAATTAAAAACTATGGACTGTAAAAATAGCCAACTTTGTTTCCAGGATATGAACAGCATTGTTCCCCTTGCATTGTTGTAAAAAATTGTTGAATTAATATTCAATTAATATAATGATATATTTAATATAATTATATATAACTAATTAATATCATTAATTAATTCATATGATTAATTTTTTTTATAAATTCTGCAAATACTGAACTGGTACTGTCTGATTTCATAAATAAATTGACGGGTACTAAAAATGTCATTTTTGACCTGTTGGTACAAGATTAGTGACAAAAGGAAATTTCAGCTCTTTTTCCAAACTGTTGTTTTTGTTCTAATACAGTTTTCTTAATGTGACTTAATTGTGCAAATATCTTGATGGTGGTCTGCTGTATTTGAACACCAGTAGCTTTTGTGTGATGTGCTGAACTCAATTCCATTTTAGTTCAAACTAATTTGGAAAAAAAATTATTGAATTATGATCCTGGGATCATTTCTGTACTTTACTTGAAAAATGTATTTACATAGTATTTATAGAATCTTCTGAGTTGACTGAGGTAAAATTGGACTGACCTTAAAGGTGCTGCTAATGCATATTTGATGATCAAGGGAAGTAAAAGTGATTGTGCCATCATTTTCACACTCTCTCTCTTTTCCTCAGGTGGTGGGTCAGATTGACAAACTCACGTCGGATCTCGACTTTGATCTGGATCCTGACGATTGGACGGTTGCGACGGCCAGCAGCACTTCCAGCAGCGAGCGAGGTCTGGGTGAGGCCTTCAGGTTGGACTTCCTCAGCCAGGACATCCTCTCAGACAGCTGGGAATACTGCAACTTCCTGGATGTCTCTAACACTGCAAATCGGAAAGCACACAGGGATGAGATAGATGAGGGACAAGAGAGGCCTTCATCGACCACGCCTACACCTGCCACCGCCAGCGTCTACTCGCAGATGAACGGGGGTCTCCCCATTCCTAACGGACCTTTGATCATCACCCCGGATTCCTCCAGTGAAGAAGCATCCAGCTCGACGTACAGTCAAAAAACCTCCCGTACCTCTGGGACCAGAGAGAGAGTCCGCTTCAGCGACAAAGTCCTGTACCACGCCTTGTGCTGCGATGACGATGAAGATGAGGACGATGATGGTGGAGAGGATGAAGATAAAGGGGACTGTGGGACTCCAGACACAGACAGTGAACCTAGCCCATTGGCTTGTTCTCCCACGCCCCCTTTATCCTCCTCTGACCACCCGTCTGGCCTTTATAACTATAGGGAAACGGCTTCCGCCAGCCCCTCACCAGTAAAGTTGCCAGTATTGGGGTCTCACACACTACCCAGAAAAAGTCTTCTTAACCCAGGCTGCCGGAAAAAACTGCTGCGAAATAGCAGCACACAAACAGTGTCAGATAAAAGCACTCAAACTGTATTACCCTATATCCCTGCCAAACAGAAAACAAAGGACCTCTGAGAGAAAGCCACACTTTAAATATAAAAAAACAAGAAAAGAACCAAGAAAATATTCAAAAGGACTCCACACTATTTAATATGAAATACATAGATAATAGATTAAAAACAAAAAACAATAAATAAATTACTAAATAAATTATATATGGGAAAATTTCAATACTTGGTAACGTCATTTTTTTATGAAGAGAATCTGTTGCACAAGGAGATTGAAACAGTATGTTTGTTTTGAGGTTTTGTATGAAATGTTTTTGCCACTTTACACTGTTAGGGCTTCTTTTCTAAGGTGCAGCATTTTAAAAGGTTATTTAGTTTAAGATTTATTGATAAAGAGCTTTTTAAAGACCCTATTAAACACTTGCATAAATGGTGTACTCCAAAAGTTGACAAAATTGTTTTTAACAGAGAAGCCTGCAGTTATAAACTTTACAGTTCTGTTTCAGGAAAACAGAACAGAATTTTCAATGACTCATCTTACACATCGTTCTTATCTTATAAACTTTTGTCCAATCAGAAGCTAAATACAATGAAAATGTTATTTTCTTGTAATTCCACCTAAAACTGGCTAGAATATAAGTGACAGATCAAGTGACCTGCCTTTGTTTTTTCTGTAAGGCTCCTAACCCTAGTATAGAGCCTTTGGTTTGGGTACTCAGATAAAAGGATGGGAAAAACAAGTGTTTTTGAAGTGCCTGTTTTCTGCTTTGACATTTACACTGTTTCTCCTCCCTCTCTCTTCTCCACGGGGAGAGCAAGGTCTTTGGGGGTGATGACTCGAATCTTGGCGCACAAAGCTGGGATCCAAAAGGTTATGTCTCCCTATTCTAGGGCCCAGTGGGGACTGTGAACTCAATAGTGCTGTGTTTTATTCAAAAGGATGTTGCCAATAGCACAGCTAATCGATCCCATGGATTGAAAGCTCGGTGAGGGGGCTTCCGTGCTGAGTCCTCCACTCTCAGTTTCAAGGGTCTTTAACAAAACCCAGCCTCTCTGTCAGAGCTTTTGGTATTTACTCTACAGTGGAAAAACAATTCTGTGGTGGGAGGGGGCGGAGGTTGCCAGAAATGTGTGAGTGGGTGGAACACAGTGAGAAAAGAAAGAGAGAAAATATACATTAGAAGCAAACGAAGGCCAAAGTAGTTCAGCAAAATGAGTGTTTGAAGACAGATTGTTCCTAATTACCCCCTCAATGTAATCATTTACTCGGAATCAGCTCCTGGGAGAACAGAGATGGTTTGGGCGATGGATCTAGCACAGCCATCGCTCTTGGCATCGTACATCTTATGGTCATTTAAGAAAAAACTTCTGTTTTAAAGACAAGACATTTGTTTTGTGGAAAGTAAAATCAGACACGCTGATTCATGAAAATTGGGGTATACTAAGACATTTGCATTTAGCTTATGTGAAATTATCATTCCGTAGCAATTAAAAATACAAGCGGAAGTTTGCCAAACAGCTGCGTTGTTTTTGCATGCTGTTTCAGCACAAAGACTTGCATCTTATTCACTAACTAGCTGTCAAGCAGTGGTACACTGTGCACTTTTGCACTTTGCTTTTAGCAATACAGACCTGAGCATGTTTGCACCATTAGCTGATTTGCATAATTTAGTGAAATAGATGCTTAATCTATGCAGGCAGCAAATTCATTCTTTATGAATTGTCCAGTGTGTGTTTTTCCTAAGCGCACAATATAGCAATCAAGAGAAAGTTTTTTTAATCTTGGTAACTTCAATTTCCCTAAAAATCCAACAAAAAAAAATCCAGCATGTTTACATTCAATGCACTGTACATCAGTTTTGGATTAAAAGGTCTGTGTGTATTATAAATATGTAAATGAAGATTCTAAAAAATATTGAAGCTTTTTCAAATATTCCTTTTTTAGAGCTCACATAACCTTAGTCTCTCTTGTAGTGTACTCTCTATTTTAATCCTATAGTTGACAAGGACAACCAACGAGATATTTTAGATGTTTCATTTGTAATTTTTTTCCAAAAGGCTTTTTCAAAGAAGATCCCATTAAAATGTTTATTATGTTTATGCAGGTCATGATAATGTATTGCCATTTACTTTAAGTAGATTTTGAAACAGATGGTAAATTTTAAAACTATACAGATAATAGACTCTGTGCAGTTACTTAAATCAAAGTAAAGACCAGACAGTCATAAGGTAATCTTCAAAGAACATTGGTATTGACTGTAGCACATAGGCCCAATTCAATCTGGGCCTGTGCCATTAACTGAGGCTGACATTTTTTTACACATTTTCATCCATCTTGTGTATTTAATGTTGGTGAAGCTTTGCGGTGAAGGACGCATTGAATAACAATCAAAGGATCACACCCCACTAGTCCAACTGCCATTTCCTTTAGTTAGATTGAAGACCAACAGGTCATCACACACATTAGCATAAACAAGCAAAGACTAGCTAGCACAGCTGCTAGAAAAAGCAATCTATCACAAGAAAAACAGTCCAGAAGCTATCAGTTGTATATTTGACGGTCATTTACAGCTTTACCTTTAAATTACTGAACTTCTGAGATCAAGTCAGTACTGGTTTTTACCCCTGAAGCAAAAAACAGGATGAATCTGCTTTCAAATGAGCTGTATGATGTATAACAGTGTGAATTTTTATGCATCGTGACTCTGTTATTGTAGGCTATATGTGTGTGTCCAACTCTCTACATCCTTTCCAGCTGGCCAAGAAATACCAGTCTGCCCACCAACAAACAAGTTCAGTGGGGAGTGAGGGTAAATTATTTAGCCAGTTAAGAAGGATAATGAAGTGTATTTGCTGATCCAGTCGTTTTGGAGACTACAGTCCAAGAGACAGGAACTAATAAGCCTTCAATCTGAGAGGGTGGAAAAAGCCTGTAGAACATTTTTAACTACTGCAAGACATATGAGACAACATCTCAAACTTTACAGTTTACTGCCCCCAGGCCATCATTACTTTGCAACTAAACATAACAGCATATGTACTGAAAACAATTCTGGCCAAATATTTATTTCTGGCCCAGACTAGGGAATACACTAACCTTGTATTTCCTCAGCACTTGTATGAGGAATTTGTTCTCACAACAGATAAATGTGCATCTATTCCATAATCTAATCTTCTTCTCCCATTATCCCTCACTCTGCTAAAACCGTTCCATGCTTGTGCACACATTTTGTGGAAATTTCTGAGCTCTGCAGAAGTTATGTGACCCTAATCATTCTTTTATTTATTTATATTTTGTAGCAAGACATATCACCGGTGGATATTAGCGATCACACCACCACAGGGCTGCAAAAATGGATCATGTGACAGCTGTTGGCTAAGAACTTAGAAGTGTCCATAAGGAAGAGCGTGATGGAGTCACGCTCCACTGATCACCAAGGACCGGCTGATTCAAGGAAGCTGCTCAGACTTGGTTTGATTCATCTCTGTCATTTCCTCCTGCAAGGAGAACAAACTGTTTCTCCTCCGTCTCCATCTCTAACGTTTTCCTTCTGCAAAGTGGCTAGTGTGCTTTAATTCATCTGTGTTATTCATCTCAAGCAGACCATGTAGCATTGACACCCTCTGGCTGCACAGATGTTATTATCTTGGTCCAATTGGACCAATCTGTAACACTATTTAGTAGGAGGTATCTGCTTAATAGTTCACTTCATGTTTAAATATCACAGAGAATTGATTCACATTCATATCTCCTTAATACTGTAGTACTTCAAGGAAATACTTGTTTGAATATGAATTTTGTGGATATGATACAGTTTAAAACAACATGTTGCTTATTCTAGAAGCATGGATGTGAGATTGAGATCAGCATAGATCTAAGGAATAACAGTGTCAGAAACCTTGAGTTCCTCTGTTCGTGGTCTGAGGTAAGATCGCAAACCAACACTCACAGAAGCTTAATATTCGATATGTAACTGACTGATTGACCATCCATGATTGTAACCAGTTACAGTGATCTGATTTTAATTAAACACTCATTTTATACTTATGTGCTGTGATGCAGTAAAAATACAGTCACCTTGAACACCTGACAAGTCATTTTACAAAAGTAATAAGCCTTGAGCTTCTGTGAATTGAGGTCAATTCTAACCCTGCGTTTGAATGGAAACATTGTTTGCTTGAAAAGCTGTTGGTTTGGTGGAAACCTAATGCGTCATGTGTCTTTGAACAGTGACCACTTTATTCTGACTGAGCGCAATAAGGTTGAAAGAAAAACACATTATTATTTTTCTTTTTCAGCATATACAAGCTTGTCAGACTGTCAGTGCTTCAATGGCAATCACAGGTAAGGGTCAACGCACCTCAGTTCTGCTGACAGTACGTTTCAGTGTGTAAATGAGAGCTAAATACACATTACAAACTCTGTAATGTAAAATGAGGAAGCAGAAAAGGGCCAGTAAGGTCTGCTATAAAAAAAGTGTATTTATTTGCACCATTTTTTCTCCGTTATCTTTCTCTTGTTTTTAAACAACTGCGAATGTTGATATTGCACTCCTGCCTACGACAATTTCTTTATTATTCACAAAATTTCATTAGTGTTTGTAGGTATTTATATGTAAAGTAGGATTCTAGCACATAAATTCAAGTAAAACCGAAACGTGTTAACGTAGACCCACAGACAAAACCAAACTCTTGTTGCCTCAAAATGAATTCACATTTCTCAGAATTGATTAGCAACAGCTAGTATCTAATGTCTGAAGTTTTCCTTTATTCGTTCATCAAGTTCCTAAATTTCACCTTTGCTTCCCCTGTGTTTAATTAATTCAAACAATTATGGCCTTAATTTGATATATTTAGTAGAGACCAGTGAAAAAATCCTGGCTGATACTTTTCCATTTATGTTGCGTTTACCCGCAGTCTCTGATACATCAGAGTACTGATCAATCTCAAATAAGAGCAATTAGTCAAATGTCAGGTCTGGTTTCCCACACTCTAAGTGGCCTGTTAACAGTGTTGTAGAGGTATATCTAAAGCATAATAGCTTAAGGCTTTCATTAAGCCATTTATTTGGAGCACAATGAAATAAACAAAAAGTGATTAAAATTTCAGTTGCGGAACCCAGACCTGAAAACCGGTCAGAGTATTTCAKTGTAAACACATGTKAGGGCACGACATGTGGACTGTAATTTTCTGTGGTACTTGACTAATAGAAAGGCTGCGGACACAGCATAGAGTTAATTATGAGTTGGAACATACAGTATGTGGTCGACCGTTCTTGAGTTTGTTTTAATCAGTAGGATCTACCCACGTTTCCTGAGGTGAGTTAGTGTGAATGTTTACAGTCATTGAAGCAAATTATTTTCAAGTTGATTGTTGATAGTTGTTTCTCTACCTTAATGTGTTTGTTGTTAAAATCTTCATTATTGTGATCTGGTTTTATAGTAGGATAGTGTCTTTTCTTGCTCAGGTGTATTGTAGACGTGTGCAACTTTGATTATTGTGTGTAAATGATCTATATAGTGCATACCTGATATACCTTTGTGTATATATATATATATATAATTTATATATGTCATTTATGTATTATATAAATATATATAGTGTATGTACTATATATATAAACCTATATTGTTTTTAGATATATAGACAGTACATAGTAAATACATAAACGTATATATAGTTTTTTTTTTCCCCAAAACACAATGAATAGACATCTAGCATCTACTATTTATTCACAATTTGCTTGTTTTGGGGTTGTTTTTCAGTTTCTCAGAAAACGTTTACTGCATCCAAAATGGGCTGTATGGACAGTGGATTGGTGGCACCTAAATATAACAACTGCGTCCAACCAACACAGGCTAAAACACCTACAAGGTCACTTCTCTAGCTTTCCGACTTAAGAAACATGTTTTGATGACTGGCTTACTGTATATACCACCCTGTTGACCCTCCAAGACAGAAGGTGAATGACAGAAAGTGTCGGTTTAAGGAACAACAACCTCCCATCTGAGACCTGATAAAGCAAAGTGTGAAACACCCGCTATGAACATAGCTGGAAAGCGGCTTCTCTCTGTCTACATGAAGGCCACATGTCGAGTAGACTCAATCAATATTATTTTATGTCCCACACACTCTCAAAAATCAGGCAATAATGATTCCCTAGACATCCCACTGTTCAATCACTCGTAAGGCTCTCTCTCGGTAGAGCATCCATTCAAGTGTTCGTGAAATTGCTGCCCAGTTTTTTTGTAATGCCATGCTTGGAATGTTGTTTTATTGGCCGGTTCGAAAGTGATTCACTTCTATTCATAAAAGGACAAGCCAAGATTCTGTCACTGTGAAAAAGCGGAGAGCTAAAAATGAACTTAAGTGCGGGACCGCTAGCAGTCCTTTAAAAAGTCCACGGGTCCACAAATCCGTCCGTTCGTAATGGAGAGAAAGGACTGTTTTATTCGGCTGTTTGATGCCAATGGTCTGCCACAGGTACCAGCTCCTGTCTCAAGCTTTTTAATATCTAAATATTATAACCCTGAAGTAATTGGTGATCCCAGTTAAAATGCTTTATAGAAAAATGCACATAAACAGCTAATTTGGTACAAAACCTTTCCATAAAAGTCCATCTAAAACGTGAAGCGTGTTCAAACACAAGATCACCTGAATACAACTTTATTTGATGTTATTATGTTTCATGGAGCAACAAAATAGTCAATATTATGTTTATTACTAAATTAAATTAAACATTTGTGTGCTTTGTGGATTGTTTACATATATATATATACACACAGTATATATACAGTATACAGTTGGGTATTTGTTTATGTATGCATGCCTTGTGGATTGTATATTATATAGTATATCATGAACACTGTGATAGTATTTTGGTTCTGACAAAATATTTAGATATGTTTGTTAGGTACATCTCTGCAGGGAGCTGTCAGGTCCAAAGGTGCTGAACTGACACAGATTCTCTAATATGTCCAGAACGTTTGTCAGTGATTTTTTTGATGGTTTATGTATGACAGTCTCTTACCTCAAATACTGAATGATGTGTGGTCAGTTTCTGGACACATGTCATGATTGTCGAAATACTGTCAGGAAATTTTTTTCTCAGATCAGAATACAGTTACGTTCCTTGTCATGCAATGATTCATCTGTTGAACTTTACCGGGATACAGCAGAATTTTACAGCTGGTTGTACTCAGGTACAAAAGGTGCAGTCTGGTTTTCAACAGAGGGTTCTGTGCTGGGATTTCTGTTATTGTGATTCTGTGTGGATGTATTCACTCGCTGAGGAATGACATGAGTACTGGTCAATGCAAAATAACTAATGATGTATTTATGAGTGTTTGTTTGTAGACATATGAAAAAACTGTAAACAAAACCCTTCTGCATTTTATTCAAATAGCGAGAAAATGAAGCCCACTTCGGCAGAGAGGTACACCTACTGCACAAGTGTAAATTGAATTGTATTAACATCCTCTGTGTGACATAAAGCTCTGTCTCTTTCTGTGGCTGTTAAAGTACTGCAGTGCTATGAATGTACATGATGCTGTTGCTTGTAAAGCGCATCGTAATTGACCAAACACAACCCAAGCGTTGAATTACCCATAAGACCTCAGTGTCAGATTATTAGCTGTGTATCTAGTCAACGTGACAGCCGCTGTAACATTGAATTTTAAAGTAACACATATAGCATATAGCATATATATAGCTATATAGCATACAAATAGCATATGTTGAAAGCAGAGGCTAAAATAAGAGGTTAGCTTAACTGTGTTGCAATGCTAATGTATTGCAACATCTGCCTGTAGAGCAAAACTTCAAATATTACAAATTTAACACAATTGCAAGTCTTTTAAAGGCAATTGAAAAATCCATCTGTGAAATTACAATCAGCTAAGTATCCTGGATTCAGAGCTGCCATGCAAAACACCATTAATAATCTCCTCTGCTATAATGTGCTTTTTTGTCCTTTTCATTGTCTAATCTACAGTTCTACATTTACCAGCTGTTTTACAGATGTCCCTTTTGTCCTTCACTAGCTTGTAATTAGTTAGGAGAGATGATTTTAATTCTGTGTTCATCTCTGGTGTCCGGACCCTCTCTGCCCCCTTCATGTTATCAGTGCTGGAGATGAATTGACGCTTGCACGGCTTGACCTTAACATTATTTCATTTGCATCGTTGTTAACTTCTTTAACAAACACATGCCTTCCCTCCTTCTCTTTCCCTCCCTCTATTTTCTAGACACTGACAGAAAGACAGTATTAAGGTTGATCGTCTAAATGGGCCTGTCTCATTGTGTTAACAAATGCAAAATCAATTGAGTGTATCAAACAACAAGAGTTGGTTGTCCCTTATGACACAGTCTCACTCACACACACACACACACTTTTTGTGTGACTTTCTTTGTATTGTATTGCTATCGCACTGGGGCAGGTGTGCTGATGATGCGGAATAATGAAGGCTTGCAAAAAAATGGACATGCTAACAGCTCTGAGCACCATGGGTAAATAAACCTACTGATATAGTTTACAAAGAGTAAAATCTGATATAACTGAAATGTTATATGCAAAGGTTACTATGTAAAAAACTTGTGAAACATATTTTGTCTATTCCAATAAGATCTATGTATCTGTGGTTTTCAATGATAAGAGGCTATGCACATAGCACATGATAGATAAATGTTCCCTTTTTGTTAACCCAAAAGATCTAAAGATGTGTTCCCAAGAAACACACTAAAAATTCCATATGGTATCCTTCAAACCATATCAAACCTTTGCAGGGATGAGTTTCTTAATCTAACCCTGTCAAGCACACTCTCTCTCTTTCTCTCTCTCTCTTTCTCTCTCTCTTTCTCTCTCTCTCTCCCTCTGTGAACATATGTAGTTATTAAACCACAATGTTTTCATATCATTCCTCATACCGTCGAATGACGCATGACACTCTGAACCCACACGGTTCCTCCGCATGGGCTTCTCCCAGCACGCTCCGTTCCAGTGAAAGTGTGGGATAGGAGCTCAGTCATGGAGGATGATGCACAGTAGCGTCACTGTTCGCCAGCCTCCCCGTCCTCCTCCACTCCCCTTTGAGCGTTAACCATACAAACCATATCAAACTAATTTGTTAGTAACTGCAATAAATAAATATTAATGTTAAACCATGCTTATTAAAATTGAAGGATTCTCAGACGATCTGGTTTGATGGTTGCTGAACGTTGAAGATTCACCATGAGTCTGGATTTTGGAATATGATTCCTGTTTATTGCTCAACAAGTGTTTTTGTGCTTAATCCTCTTGATTTTAATTAACTTAGCAAAAAAATCCTTAATGGTTTCTTTTTATCTCCGGCATTGTGAGGCAAATCCTTTTAGCAGCAGAGAAGCGTGTATAATTTTAAGGAAATGGGCTGTAATGTTTGGTGTCATCTTGCTTTTGTTCTACATCAGCTGCAGCTAAAAAAGCAAATAATAAAGTCAGGAGGGGCACGGTGGCCTGTTGGTGCAATACAGAAGTTTTCAAACATATTTATGTTTATGTTTGTTATTTATACCATGTTTGTTGTGTTCTGAATAAATGTTTCCATTAAAAAACAGATTGAAAAACTGGTGTAGCTTGGAAAAACTGGTCTCTGTTATTGAAGCGTTATTGTTGGTAACCATTAATCCGTAAAGCACAGAAGCCAGTGTAAAATAGTTAAATTACAGTAACAATACTTGATACTAAAAAAAGTTGTTAGCCATTTTCAGTTAGTGGGAAATACATTTTTAAAAACTATTAATTAAAAGCAATTAGTGTGATTCTGAATTCCTTCCTGTTAGCTCATCTGGTAGAGTATTGCGTTAACACCGCAAAGGTTGTGGGTTCAATCCTGAATAAATGGGTTCAGGGTTCAGTCCTGATAAAAAAAATGTGTACCTTGAATTCACGGTAAGTCACTTTGGATAAAAGCGTCTGCCAAATTAAATGTGAATTAGAACATGTCCGGTTTAGTGCATGTATTCATGCTAATAAAAATAAATACTTTAATTTATACAACTAAAACTAGCCATAGCAGTAAACAGCAGAGTTTAAACACAATATGCATTTTGTTTCAGATAAAACAAGAAAAATGTGTGTGGAAAAATTAGGGTACACTGTAAGTGAAAAGTCCTGTAGCTCGACTGGTAGAGCATTGCATTAGCAGCGCAAAGGTTGTGGGTTCGATCCCAGGGAATACAAGTACTGACATAAATGTATACCTTAAATTCACTGTAAGTCGCTTTGGATAAAGCATCTGGTAAATGTGATGCCCCTTTTGAATTTCCTTAATTGATTATACGACAGTATATCAGTATATCACAGTATATCATGCTTATTTAAATAGGTTGCTAATTGAAAAATGTACTTAGTGGCCTCAGTTACTTCCTTCCCAGCACTGGTAATATAAAACTATTAAGTGCAATACGCTTTCTGCACGATGAGCAAACAACATGCGCAAAGTGCGCATTCTTTGTGTAATCCAGTTTATTGCAGCGCTGTGTTACTGCTTATCCTGAATCTATTCATCATGTCTGTTGAAGCGTGGCCTGATTTTCAGTACAAGAGCAGAAAGTTGCAAACGGTGCATCAGAGAAACTACAGAGTGTGTTAACAGCTAAATGGGTTCGTAGCTCAAGCGGCCGCGCACCCATTCGCGAAAGCAGACGCATGGGCTGATGTGATGAAGCGATTATAATTGATTAAACATTGCCTTGTTGTTTTCTTCCTTAGCGCATACTAATGGAATTCATTAACTGAAAGAGAAGCCGTTAATAGAGTCGGATGCATTATAACTCACACAGAGACACAACATAGATATCATGAGTCTATTTACATGTATGTGCAGATATGTGGGTGTACCGTTTTATGAAAAAAATAAATAAAATTAAAATAAACCAGCACCACAAAGTAAATTTTTTTTTACCAGCAACCCAAAGCAAACTTGAAAGAAAACTGGGAAAAAAATTGCAGGCTATTTTTCGACAAGACTTACAGTACGTTTGCTTAGCGTCCCTGTACTCTGGGAGAAAATCGCTTGGCGTTCCCGTTTTAGGCTGGAGTGAGGCTGAAGAAGCACTAAATGGATTCTTTGTGATAACCTCTCCGTTCTCTCCGTTCCAAAATAAACCCAAATGTCAATCTGTGCTTGCCTACGATGACAGCCGGCAGCCTAAGCCTATTTCCTTCTGAGAGAGGAATCGTTTCTAATGCTTTCAATTTCTTTTAGTCTCAGAAACAGACAGCACTGTACAAAACACAGAAATGACCTTGAGGAAGCCAAACGCTCAATTTGTCACAAAGAACGATGCTTATATCATACAGACAGTGATCATTTCTCCTCCAGATCAACAAACTTGGCTTATCTCTTTATCGTAATGATGTCAGGATGCGGCGACCAGAAGGGGCTTCACAAATGGGATCAAAAACACAGTATTAATCTTATGATATGATACCATGTTAATTGTGCTGGTTCCACCCTCCACTGACACATCAATATAGCTGAAAGCATCATCATGTGTAAGTGATTTCCCTGTGGACAGCAATGCTGATCCTAATGGAAGATTTTATTACATGTTTTAAAGGGCTCTGCACACAGAATTTATCACAGCCTCATGTGATGCGCCATTCACATAATTGACAAGTCCCTTCATGTCATTAACTGTGTTTTGCCACAAAAAATATGAATCAATGTGTGCCTGTACATTTTATTTCTCTGGGCTGTCACATGAAATGAGTTACTTAGTGGCCTTAATTGTGACATTCCACACAAAATATTTAAGTTTCCAGGCCACCACTTTGAATAGAAGTATGAGAAAAAGAATTTAAAAAAGTATTGAGAAAAAAAATAAAAAATTGAGAAATCTATATTCATCCCCTGGATATCATTAGTATTCATAGGTATCAATGCATTATGTAAAATCAGTGTCTAGCACACATACAATTTATACATGATAGAAACTGAAATGTAAAAAATGCATATGTATAAACAAAACGTATTATATACCACAATATATTTTTAACTATCATAAATTCCTTGAGAACCACAGAATATTGAATTCATTGATTACTTGTACTGTATTTGTAATTGAGATTAATTAAATATGTTTCACGTCACATTAAACACAGTTAATGCATCTTCCTAATGTGACATAGTCATTCCATTGTGTTCACTGTGATTTCTAAAGACTGAACGTGACACACACAAAGCAAATGATTGAAACACACATCATTTTGACATCATGCACCCTTTATGTTACAGTTACCCATCAATTGCTACCTACAAATCAAATCAGATCTTGACGGTTTGCCTCAGCAGTATGATGACACACCCTCACTCTTCCTTTAAAGTCTTAATGCTATTCTCATCACCACATATTCATTTTTTACAGTAAATTACTGTAATGTCAGATACTTTGATTTTCCACTCTGTCATCACTTTTTTTCCCAGGCTACTTTGATAGGTATAAAATATTCAGAAGCCAGGCCCCTGCAAAAGACATCATTGATCGTGTCTTACAAGATGATGTATGGCTAGGGTTTATGGTTTATTCATTAGCAAACAGAGGTCCACTCTGAGACCCCCTTTACCTTGTCTTACCCAAACAGCATGGCCGCCCTCGCATGCAAAGCCATGGGTACGCTTTGTGCCCTGTGCTATCGCTACGTGTTAAAAAGGGCCATTTTCACAGACAGCTTTATATTATTCTCTCATTGGATGGTTCACTAGCTTCATTAAACTTTTACTCATGCAGTGGTGTTTGGAATTAGCTTGCTTTTAGCCAGAGCGATGCCTTCCATTTGTGCTGAGGGCCCATGTGCAGAAGGTCAATAGAACATATTGAGTGCTGTACCAAATATGATGAAAGAACACGACGGGGGAGTCTTGTGTATTAGAGAGCCAGAGATCTGATGCAGGCAAAAGAGACAGGCATTAAGTAGAGAGAATTAGCCAGCGCAAACAATGCTCTTCCTGGAATAGAGACGGCCTAATCAAATCAATTTTACATAGAAATTCGGCCTACGCAAAGAAAAGTTAATAAAAAACCCTGCAAATATGCCAAGCACTGCAGCGGCTGAAAAAGAAGGTGATCTGATTTGTATTCATAGGTATTCGCACAAAGAATTTCCAAGTACGTTTTTGTATGTTTGGATGGGCAACAACATCAGCATATTGACTGGGTCTAAATGTAAATGCTTTAAGGTATGTATAGGTTTAAAGAGGTATAAATATATGAATCCTATGAAGACTGGTTGGAACTTAAATTGATGGAATCTTTGCGAGTTGTCTGTCACAGCTGACTGAGTTCAATCTCATTTACTGAGATTTATATTGTAAATATTGTCTTTTATATTGTAATATTGTTATATTGTCTTTTTATATTGTAAATTTACTACATGTTACATGGTAAATGAATAGTTCACCTAAACATCAAAATCCTGTCATTATTTGACCATAACTGGTATTCTGTTCTGTTTTTGTGGAACACAAATTAAATGTGAAGACCTATTTAAGCAAAGATTTTCTCTGACACACACATACAAATCACATAGACAAAGAATTGTGTGGTACGACAAAACAGAAAAAACAAACCAATTTCATAGTACATTGATTGAATATACATTGACCTCCATAAGTATTTGAACAGTTAAAGAAAAATTGCTGTGAAACCAATCCTTTATGAGTGATGAATATGTGACAAGAGCAAGAAATGTGACATTTTGTTATTTGCCTGTTTCAATACATATATATTTTACTAGTTTCATCCAACTGTCTAATGCAAGCCTAAGTATTGGGACGATTGGCTCACAATTGTGTAAAAGTGATTAGCTGTGTCCTTTTGCATTCATTGTCCACACATTAAAACAATAAAGAAAGTGGACATTATCTGCAGCAATGGACTATCATTGCTTCTGTAGCCTGTTATTGCTTCTAAATCTTGCATTAGCTGGGAACACACATAGGACAAGATAAAGCATAGCTGACTCACACAGAAAGTTGTGAAAAATGTCCATCTCTAAATTTGCCACATATTCATCTTATCATAATCATAAAAGATTTCCTGACTCTAAAACAATAACACCAAATTTTCCTTCACTGTCTCAATACTTACTACATGTTCCAGATATATGGTGTTCCATCCACAGCACATGTTTTTCAATACGTGTTACAGCTTGTGTTGGGCTGTGTTTGTGTTCTCCAGTGCAAAACACTGCCATATATTGCATGGGCCTATTAAAGCAAGTTCCTCCCACCTCCCATCCAGCTGTACCACACAGAGCATCCGCTAGTAATAATGGCCATGGAGCAGCTAACGGCTAACAGCTTCTGACATCGGCAGTCAGAATGCTACAATAGAATGAACTGGTTAGTGTAAATTCCATTTAGAGCTTTCACATTAAATCCTATTTGCGGTGCTTGGAGAGAACAGATATCATGCGCATTTCATGCTACATCGGTTAAACAAAAGAAAAGATTGGCCATTGTGTTACGCTTTGCTTCTAACTAACCAAATCTGTGTGTTACAGTATGACTTCAGATAAGGAAAGCAGGCTATTATATCAGTTCTCTTATGTGAGGTAGTGTAAGAGAAACTGAATGAAAGGGTCACTTTTGTGTGTAATCACAGGAACATCTTTACTTACCGAACTTTCTTCACCAGTATTCAGCTCATCTTTAAGCGGCTGGGAAACAGAATTATGTTAAATAAGGGGCATGCACGGCTGCTGGCCCTGAAAGAGATATTTGATCATTCGAAAACAGTCGAGAAGATAATTGGGGGTGATAAAGACATGAATCTCCAACGAGAAAAAGCAACGAGTTTAAGAGCCAGATCTGATTCTTTAAATGAAAGTCACTTAATAGTACAAACTGTGAACATTGTCTTTTCTTGCCAAATCACTGAAGGACAAACTAGCTGTCAGTTTAGTCACTGCCAAAACCTTTCCACTCTCCAATCTGTTAGTGTTATTTATTATTTAAATCACAGCCAGTTATTTATAGACATACCCAGTCAGACTTCTAGGATCATCCACAACTATTTTTATTACTTTTTGTGATGCAATCAAAACTTTAAATCATTCCTAATTTATACAAACGTTCACAATCGTTGTTGTTTGATCAAAATTGTTTACATTGTCAGCTAGATTTAATTCATGTTATTTCTGGAGTCTATTTATTTAAACTTAAGAAGTATCTATATAAGTATATATATATAAGTAAATATATAAGAACCTTTAATCCCAACAGGCGATTATTTATTTTTAATTAAATCTGGATTTTTATTATTTTTGACAAATTTTACGTGTTGTACTTTAACAAACTC